>JAVQJF010100871.1:0-40903 GCA_036023855.1 Gadopsis marmoratus | reverse complement strand
ACACGCGCACACACACCCTTAGACACACACACACACTAGTCTGATGCTGTTAACATAATAGCTGCATGAGCCATCCTTTAACCATTTGAGGATTGCCACCATTCCCTCCTGTCATCTCTGCACAGCTGGGCGCTCACTGAATGTGGTGATATACAGTACAATTCACACAAAATACAATATGGCAACACTGAGAGGCCTAAAGATTTACTCAATAAAATGAGCTCTCGCTCTGATTCTGTTACCTCACTTGTCCCCTGAGGAACAGGAGCTCATTGCGCTGTTATCCAGCGTGTCGTATGCCTGCCCAGGCTGTTGACCTCAAACTACCTTTTGACTGGAGTGGGCTATTTATGGTCCTGGGCTCCCTCGAAATTATCAGGGGAGATCACATCACGCCGGATGAAAAGCATGTCTGTGATTAATAGATGATGACCAGTGAATGATGCAGAAGAGTCACGCTGTGTGTCTGCCAGATGTTTAACAGAAAGAGCCACTGACCATTTTTCTTCTCAAAATGTCTCTGAAAGCACAACTGCCAGCATTCAAGCTGGTGCACATGACCCCATATTGTACACATATATTGTACAAAATCAATTTGACCTCTGCTCACTGTACTCAGGTGTACCCATCAGCCTAAGCTGGCATTCAACCATCATTTCTGTAAATGAGGTTACTTGTGTTTCCCCAGCTCAGTCCTAAGCCTTGTGTTAGCAAACAGGTGAGCTAATGCTGGATGAGCAATTTGTTGTCAACAAACAGGCTCTGTGAAGCCAGGAAAAGGCTGATATAATCTATTCTCATTCATAATAATCCATTACACATGAGCTTGGCTGTGTTTCTGAGCACCCTGGGCAAAGTCCAGTCATGCACACAGATTTGCTTTCCAGTCTCTAAATATGAAATTTTCCAAAGATCTTCCTGCCAAAACCTAAATGGGAAATCTTCAGATCAAAGAGTGCGTACCCACATTTGGCAAAGGGTGTCTAGGTCTATGCAAGGATCGCACACGCAATGGAAAGGGCAATTATAGACTAAATTCTGTAGAACAACATGTTAGGACATGTGCGTGAGGCCAAGACCATTGTAGTTGTCTGCCAGTGGCTGCTGATTGAGCCCAGTTACATAGTGTGATAACTATCTGCTGCCAGGCATCCACTAGATCGCAGAGGCTCCTGTCAAGGTTACTCAGAGCTGCGATATGACGATGAGGAATCCACAGCTATAAACATCACATCATGTTGTCTTAAACCCCGATTGCAATGTTGAATGCATTGAAGCAGACAACATTAACACCTGTTTAAAATGGTTCACTTCATGTCATTCACTTCAGTAAACTAATGGTTTTGTCTTTGGCTTGTGTTTTTAAACTCGGCCATTTAACATGCATGTCCTTAGGGAGCCTTGTTGTTGCTCAGAGGTCCAAGGCATATATTAAAGATGGTTACACAGCATTTTTATATATTAGCAAAGAGTTTCTAGTACTGCTGAGCCCACTGTATCAACGCTTTAGGCTACAGCCCTTTGCAACTTTCAGCCTAGTTCCCACAAACAAAAACAGTTATGGTTTGTTTAAAGTAATGTGCAGTCACACGTACAGTCTCAGTCCACAAACTCAGTTACATTAAATACCCAGTGTGAAATGGCTGATCTGTAACATCTGGTTAGCTTAAGAGACCACAGTGCTAAAATGCCAGTGAACATTTGACAAGACACAGTGAAGACTGCAAGTCCACATTGCTTTGTTCTCGCTGAATGTGTAAGTAATGAATAATGGTCTAAAACGTCTCATCCTGCCTTCTTTCCTTTGAATTCCGTACATCCACCTTCCCGTTTGCCCTTCTTCCCACTCCTTTTGCCACCTTTCTTTAAACTTTTGTTTAATTCAAGCTGGTTCAGGACGAGCTGGAATCTGAACATATCACTGCTCTCAAAGGTCTCACATCCTCAACCCATTGCATTGCCAATAAAATTGCCAGCATCTCCCCTGTATGCACCATCACTGACTCGTTTATTAACTTTAACCACGAACACAACTCCAATTGTGTTAACCATGTTCTTTGAGGCATCCGTATAAATGTGCACATAGCTGTAATAGTTATCTTCTATGTAAGTGTTTATTATCTCTGGATGTAAAATAATCTCCTTATCTGTATTCGTCTTGCCAAGCAGTGTGAGATCTGCAATAGGGTTAGGAAGTATCCAAGGATGTATTATTGAGAGTGGTTCTGTAGGGTTAATGTTTATTTCAGTTATATCCATCTCTTTTGCTTTTTGCTCAACTGTCCACCCAAAGATTTTTGTCTTTCTCCTCTCCTTTTCCCAACAGGGTTCCAGTGTCTCTTGCGTTGGATGTTCTTCACTATGTCCTTTCAAATGAACCCAGCAATTTAACGAAAGCTGTATCCTCCTTAATTCTAGTGGCATCTCTCCCATTTCCACTTGTAATGCTGATGTCGGGGTTGTTCTAATGGCACCTGAACACAATCTCAAAGCCTGATATTGAATACGGTCAAGCTTGTTGAGAGATGTCTTAGCTGCAGACCCAAATGCCACACACCCATAATCTAATACTGATCTTATTAAACCTATGTAAATAGTCTGCAATGCTGTTCTTTCTGCCTACTAGTAACATTAACGATGGCCCTGTTCTTTTCAAATGCCCAAGTAAGTCATGGCAGTTCCATGTCTGAGCCACCGTGCACAACACCTGGACCATGAAAATGCAACTTGTTTTTTGACACTTCGATGTTATTGTTATTATTAAACAGACTTGGCTTTAACTTATTTACACCTCAGTTCCACCTGGTTCATGGTTTGTGACTAGACTTACATGCCTAAAGCCATGCAAATTCCTCATTAGTACTGGAGGAGACTTCCCCTCTGCACACCCTAAAGTGAAAAAAAAAAGGGAATCTTACTGTGGTACCTGTAGCTGGTCTGTGACCTCAGCCAGTTTACTTGCATGTGTTCTGTTGTTACTGCGTGATGCATGAACGCATTGCGGGGTGCTTGTGTCAGATAATGAACGCATGTGGCATCAGTAGCATTCATGGGCAAATGCGCCGCATTGTTGCGGGCTGCACCTCTGACCCTCGAAGCTGTTCATTAAAAAGCTCATAAAGACACAAAACGCAAAACAAAAAAAACACAAAACATCTAGATTGCACTGTAAGAAACGTGACGCTGTCCGCGACACTGAAAATGAAGCGGCGGTCACGAACAACGCGGGCTGACTAGCTGAAACGGAGAACCACCACCGGAGAGTCCAGTTGTGTCCGATAATGGACGCCGCGGCGGGTCGGGCCAGCGCTGCCGCGTTGACGGCGCGCTGGCCCTTTAAGGCGGCCCCGCGTTGCCATTGGCGCGGTGACGTCAGAGCAGCGAAGGACCGCAGCCTATCGCCGCTCAGCAGTGAAGGCAATGGTCCTGGTGGAGAGTCCTGCTTTCGGAGGGAACACTTTTACACTCTGCACAAAAGCTGGGGGCAACCACTCGCACCTGAGATGAACCGCAGCCCGTCGGGCAGCCGCCGTGGATTAAAACGGAAACTCCTGCGATGGCTCTGAGCGCGGAGAAGTAGCGCGAGACAGCAGCACGCTAACCCGCCGCCGCCGGAGCTCCTGCTGCAAAGCGACTCCCAGCAGACGCCCGGCCGCTGCTGAAAAATATGCTCCAGCCGGGCTCCAGTCGCAAATTCCCAGCCTTGTAACCAGTTTCGCGAGACATTTTCCGCCTTCTGCCTGCTCGTTGTTGGGGGGTTTTTTTTTTTGTTTGTTTTTTTTGTCCGCTTCTTTGCCTACGAAGCCCGCTGTTCGAGTCCCCGACACGCACCTGCGAGACAGAATCATGGCAGGGAAGCTGACGGCAGCGCAGGGCACGGGAATACTGCTGGTGACCGCCAACGTTGGATCCCTGTTCGAGGATGTGAGTGTCTCCTTCGATACCCGCTGTCTGTCCCACGCCAGTGTGTGTGTTCGTACCTGGTTCTACCTCCCCCCATCACACATACTGTCCACCCCGCCAACTAACGGCTCAGCTGGTCACGACGCGTGTGTGTCAAGTCGCGTGCGGTTGCGTAAACACACACACAAACACACACACAAACACACACACACACACACACACACACTCTCTCTCTCGCGCCTGAACACATGGGCCGCTCCTCGCCATAAACACTCATTCTAGCTCTAAGTGTTGAGTGTTGTATGTTCTACACATGGCAGGCGCCCACTTTGTCTTCCATGTCTTCTGCGTGAAAGGCGTCTTCCAGGTGCGAGCGTTGATGCAGAGTCTGTGTCCTGTCGCTGCCGCAGTGATGGCTGTTCTGTTTGACCTCGGGCAGCTCAGGAGCCCAGGTAGTCCTGCAGCAGCAGCAGCAGCTCAGGAGCCCAGGAACCCTGGTAGTCCTGCAGCAGCAGCAGCAGCTCAGGGACCCCAGGTAGTCCTGCAGCAGCAGCAGCTCAGGAGCCCAGGGACCCCAGGTAGTCCTGCAGCAGCAGCTCACCTTGTGCAGAGTGCACACACCTTTGTTTTTAGGCTGACGATGTGAATCTGCTTGCGCGCATCGCAGCAGGCGACACCAATCTTGTGCAAGTTAAATGAGGTCTTGGGGAAGCGCAAACCGTGTCCTACTATGATAGACGCTCACTGGTTTTTGTGGTTGACTGCCAAAAATTTGTATTACTTGTTTTTTTTTTTTAAAATGTATTTTTTATATATAGGAGTATATTTGTTGACCACTGCATCACTGGATATGCTGCCTGCTTACCCCCCAACTTCCACTTATTCTTTTCATTCGTGCCAGGGCTGCCCAGCTGTACTGCGCTGGAACAAGAGGTAGGGGTATTTCGGGTATTTCCTAGAGTAGACAGTCGGTGTTGTGGGTAACACCAATCCAATGCCAGTTGTGATTGTAGACTCCCCAGCATCCTATTTGCAGCATTCAAATATTCGCTCTAGATAAAGCCACTTGCTTGGCTGAAGGAAGCGAAAGCGCGCTCTGCGTAAAAACAGGTGTGTCCGGCCTCCCAAGGAGTCTATGGCTCTTGTCGTATATTTTGGGAACTACTAGCTGTTTATATCTTTATATCGTGGTGGCACCCAGTCGCGGTGGGAAAGTGTTTTTAACTGGTAACGATTTAAACGCTGTCTGTCACTTGCAGTGTCAATAGAAGGGAGTCCCCCCCCCTTTCTTTCGCTCCTGTGAAGAGCTGGTCCCAAACATGAGGGAAGAGCCATCCCTCTCTCTGTGGAGTAAAGCCTATAAATAGCCTGCCGCTCACAAGCCGCATGTTTTTTCTTTTTCTCCACCAGACTTCTAACAGACTGAGACAAAATGCACATTAGAGTATGTTTCCTTCTGCGAGTGGGCGTATATATGAGGCTATCTGTAGTCTGCAGTGTGTTGGCACCGCTTATGGTGCATGCGAGTTGAATGAAGTCTTTGTGGACTTCTTTTAATGTCCCCCCCACCTCCTCACTATTAGGTCTGTTGTAGATGAGACGATTCTGTGTTATGGCAGCACAGCCTGACCCTGAAGATACCATATGAAATGCACCATGCCCTCTAAAGTTGGAGGCTTATCTATATCGCCTCACAGGGTTTGATCTCCAGATGGGGGAAAATGTGCTTTTTGAACCGTTCCTTTGCTCCTGGCAGCCCTAGGTACACTGCTATATGGCTGCAGGCTCCTGTGTTTACAGCCATTGCAAATGTAAACACGCACACCTCAACACGCGGACGCGGTGCATTTGAACCAGTCGCGTCACTCTGCAAGTGTTGATTAAAGCCCTTTAATGTAAAATATACACAGATTTTATTTCCTTGTTGATTGAAGGTGTAGGAGGAAGAAGAGGGCAAAGATGGCTGATCAACGAGTGTAGGATCGTCCGATGCCGGCTGTGTCCTGCTGTTGCGCCTCTGGGAGTTTGGACCCTCGGGCTTTGCAGGTTTTCGCGATGGGACCACGCAGATCAAATTTGTGAGCGCCGCACATGTGGAGCGTGCAGAGAGCGCTTGCGGCGGGATGGGTGCTTTTGGATCTGAAGGAAGATGGTGCATTCATTATCTCACAAATGAAAAGTTGAATTCATGAATAATACACACGCTTACATAATTCAGCACTCTCGGGGGGGTTTTGCTGCTACAACACACCCTTCCTTACTTGGTGAGGTATGACTATAAGCTTATGGTGGCTAATGTTCAGTTGCTATTGCTGTGTAACTGACATTACTGAGTCAGTTTTCTGACTCCACTTCTGATACTGACTACATTTACCAATTGTGGCAGCACTGCGCGCTTGATTGCTGCGTTCTTTATGCGAGCTTGAGATGTCTTCGGCATGCAGGAACTGTAGAACCCGTCGGAACATACAGGTAACGTTAGTGAAGAGCGGCTACTTTTACGCTTACAGCCCAGTTTTCACCTGCACGTCGAGTTATTTTTATGTGCCCAGTTTAAGTTGAACAGAAACTTGAAATGGCAAGTGACTTGTATCGCATAGCCAGACCTGTCCCCACACTTTGTTTTAGAGCTGTGCCGGCGCTGGTGAAAGGTCCGGCTTAACCCATTATCATTCTGATATAGGTGAATAAAACGCTCTGGGCGGTTTTTGTATTTCTTTAAACCAATCGCAATCGTTTTGGGCGGCACTGAGCCCAGGATGCAGCGACGGTGCCGTTGCAAAATATTTTAAATGGTAACACGCAGATAGCGAAAATGAAGGAGAATTCCATCTGAAATACTTTGCCAACGGCAGGCTTATACCCACAGACTAGTAAATTACTGCAAAAAAAGTGTATTTCTATGTCGTTTAAAAGCAGTGACGCAAAGGTGTGTGTATATATATATATATATATATATAGCATTTGCTATTTAACGAGTAATTGCTTTTAAAAGTTATAATTTCTTTGCATCAAGTGAAGATGAAACTCCCAACAGAACAGAGCACAGTAGCTAAAGTTGCTTTAGAGCAGTTTTGAGCATCTCACCACAAAAATACAGTGTCTTAGATGGTGGATTCATAAACTGCATCACAGCGCCATGGCTGCGCCCGCCGGCTGTATACTGTAGGTCTCCCAACGGACACAAAACCCCCACCTCTACCAGTCTTGGTGCCTTCTCCAACTATTAAGCCACACAGTGCTGTTGTTCCAAGATGCTGTCTTGCAGTTAAATGTCCAAGTTTGCCTTATTCTTATTAATTTATCTTTATACCCGCTGGCTTGACATTAGAGCGGTTAGCCTTATTGTGTCATTCATTCCATTTGAAATTTCCCCCGACTCCTGCCAACAGCTATAGCTAAAGCAAAAGGCAAACAAGCTCAAATCATTTTCCATTGTTGGCCCTCTGAGCCATCCTCGGCGAATCTAATTATGACGGCAAACATTGGTTTCTCCCATGTTTACAACAGCCATCAAGACCTGACTATTATTTGTTTTTTGCTGCTCACATGCTCACTTTGTGTTTTCTAAGGTAACCAGACCCCCCCCTTCCCCCCAGGCGTCGTCTGTTTGCCACTTCACTGTTTTCACAAGTTAACCAAAAAACAGCGGGCTTCAGTTTTTAAAGGTAACTTCATAAAATAGAGCAGCCGCTCAGCTGTGTGACAACAAGTGATACCAGTGTTGTACACGTGAAACCCCACACATGGCAGAGAGGGTGAGACTGAACTCATTTATTGCATCATGTTGAGTATTGCTGCTAGATGCTGCTTTTTAGTTTGAAATGTTCAAGTGGTAAAATAAAACTGCCCTCCCATGTAACAAATGTTCCTAATTCATGTTGAGCAAAGAACGTTGCATGTTGACCTTGAGCTGAAACGGATGGCGATGCAGCATTAACTTACATTATTCCACATTATAACCTATATTCATTTAAGAAACACTGGTACCAGGCCTGAGCGCTATGCAAAAAAACAAAAATCATATTGCGATATGAGAAAGTCAAAAGTAATATTTGCATTTCATTTTCACAGAACAAACCCGATGGTGACGATGATGCGATTTTTGCTGGGGTCTGTACAAAACAAGCAGGCTGGGGCATCTCTGTAGCACCACAATGATTCATTTATTATGGTATGCTGTGACGCATTTTGGCTTTATCGCGAAAGTGCACGTCCTGCACTTTGCGGGGTGGGAAGTTGGCACCAGCCAGCAGCCCGATGCTGGTCGAATATGAAAGCGGCTGGTAGATTTGAGACATGAAACGTTTATATGTTTTTTTTTTTGTTTTTTGTTTTTTTTTACTTTCGAGTAGCTGGTGAATTTGAATGTTTATCTGTCGGTGGCTGGTAGATGTTCGCATTTCAAAAAGTTAATTTACCACCCTGTGTTTGGACGTTGCGATTTTGATAATATTTCGATGAATTGTTCAGCCCTGTGTGGATAGCGGGCCTGTTGCCCACAACCTGAAGCACAGACGAGGCTGATGATGCAGTCATTACATCAGTTACCTGTCACTCTGCTTTGTGGGCATGTTTGGAGAACTCTGGAGTTTCTTCCTTTTTAGTATTCTTCACCAGCTGGCTGATAGTTATTGAAGTGTGAAGTAGAGCTGCAGCGCTTTGTTGGTTTAGTAGGTCGATTAAATTAATTGCCAACTGTTTTGATAATCGATTGATTGTTTCAGTCTCATTTTTCAAGCAAAACTATAATTTGCAGGTTTCAGCTTCTTGAATGTGAGGATTTTCTGCTCTTCTTTGTCACTTAGCACAGTAAATGAAGAGTATTTGCATTTTGGGCTGTTTTATGAAATGTTATAGACTAAATGATGAATTGTGAAAAAAGTCTGCAGATTAATGGATAATGAAAAAAAATCATAGGTAAGACCTTCGACTGCTTGCATTTGTGCAGTTTGAACCTAAATTAAACAAGCAAAAAAGTACAAACGTCAACTTTTTTTCAACATGTGATTCGAGCGTCCTTGTCCATTATGTGACCTCTGCTGGTCACTGAATCGGGCTGAATGTCATGACTTTTGGACACTCTGCCCAGTCGGTTTAATCCAAATGATTAAAAGCTGCCAGCTCTCCAGCTAGCTTTGATGGCTGAGGATGTAAGCCGGTGTGTCGCTCTGCTTCTGACGGCTACAGACTCGTCTCTGTTCCTAGCATCCTAATGAAAGTGCTCTCATTGCAGTAATCGCTGGTCACTGGCTGTGGTTGTCTGTTGGTTACAACCACTCTCTTTTTGATTACACACACCTCTTGTTTGCCAAGCCAAGATGGCCGTACAGCATCATTCATCATCATCATCGCTCTGTTTCTCCCTCTCCTGTCCACCGGCAGCTCATTATGCTCGGGCTATCAGAGCCCGGACCCCCGCTGAGCAGGCACATTTATCCGGGTTTGGTTGCATGCAGGTGAACTGTCCGTGTGGAGAGCGAAAGAGGTGGAACGCATTGGCCTAAATGCAATTTAGGAACCCATTTGCGCACCATGATTTAGCTTTTTATCAATCTCTGAACCCCAGAGATTAGCTTTTTAAAAACTGATCTGCATTCAAATCATCGTCGGATGATAACCGATGGGTTCCGAGGTTGCTTATAGGATTGTAAACAATGACCGGCGCACGGAAGAGGACGTCTTGGCCCAGATGTCCGCTGGCTACACTGGAAGCCCCCGAAACGTTAGCTGTTGCACCCAGAGCTGTGTGTGTCTGTGTTTAAATGTGTGGTTCAAATGTATATTCCTTGTAAACGTGAAGATGTTGCTGGAGCCAGCATAGACCCTGGAAACTATATTTAGTCTTCAGCCACATGGCTGACAGTACTGAATTCCCTAACTCAATGATGGAATCGAGCATTCAGTAGAAGTGCTAATGTGTGATATCGGATGTTATGCTGTAGAGGTTGAACTGTAGGACGCAACCAATATTAGATTGGCTTTATTCCTAATATCAGATCTTTCCTTTGCGTCGAGCGCGCCATGTTTTCTGCAGATTTGTTACGAGGGCAGGCTCAGCAGCAGAGACTGTGACTAAATCCTTCATCTGACGGCTTGAGTTTTTTTTTTTTTTGCGTTTCCTCCCCTGCCAAAATCTGTTCCAGCGTGTTGCTGCAGGAGTGGAAAAGTTTATGAAAGAAAGATCAGATGATGCTATTTCAGTGTTCTCCCTGCTCTGCCCTCCTCCATCCTGTCATAACACGGAATTAGAATTTCAAAAGGAAAAGCTGTTGGAAAGAGCTGAAAGTTGCCCCCAGCCACAGCCAGAATTGAAAGTAGAGCATATTCCTCATCAGTATGTAGCGTCCCACAGTGGCGATTATGTATGTAACAATTAATTATAATAAATAGTATATCTTTAACACTCTCTGATGGTATTTGGCTGTTGAAATCACACTAAAGTAATGCCTTTTTATATGTGTCTCGAGTCATAGAACAAGGTTTTATATTCAAACATGTAATACTGAAATAAACGTCCTTATCATTGGAGAAAATGCCAGATGGTAGAAAATTCTATGGTATTTCAATATTATTAGTGGTATACCTTGTATCATACATTATTTATGTTGGACTGTATCTTAATGCCTTCGCCTCTGTGCTAATAACAATATGACAACAGTTGCAAGAAAGTGGTGGGGATGTTGCAACATGACGTCAGTCAAACACCATGCGATTTAAAAAAGTGTATTTTGCATGTCGTGTGCACGCTGCTATTGCGTCTAAACCTAACTTTGGTAGTGGAGGGATGTTACCGCCGCAGAGTGTGATGGCGTTCAAGTCTTTTAAGGAAAGCCCTGCAGCTGGTGGCCACTCTGAGAGTCGAGCCTCTCGCAGCCACTCCAGCCTGTCACTAGGGGTAAAAGCTGAGGGCCCTCCGGGATCATTTCATTTCTGTTATGAGAGGTAAACCCCCGTCGTCTGCGTCACTCGGTGCTCTGGCTTTTCTTCACACAGCCAGTCATGGCTCATGATGGACTGTATACCAGACTCACTGACTTGTTACAGCCTATCGCTGTGACCGCAAGGTAGCTTCCACAACATTTCATGCAAAGTAATGAGGTCACGTAAAGGAGTAATAGCTTACTATCTGCAATGGCAATTATTTTTTTGAGTGCACCTGAATTAATTTGGGGAACCGCAAGATTTGAATATCATTCAGTGATTCAATATTCCTTCTGTAGAGTGGGATTTCTGGCATTTAGAACAGGACAAAAACGTTTTTCCTCTTATTCATTTCGATGGAATCGCAACAATCAGTGGATTTGCAAGCGGGGCTGCACATTTTCTCCTTTTGAGGTCAACTTTGGATAAAGTGGCCAATCGCAAGCTGTCTTGATAGGGCTGACCGCTTTTATTTAGCGTTCCTCAGAGGAGTGGTTTGCAGACCCTTATGAGATGGGAATCTGTGGTACAGATAACTGTGTGAACTTTCCGTCCTGTTAGGAATCTCGTTAGCGCAGTTACTAACCGAACGATAGCAAGCTCTTCTGCCCTCTTCAGGAACTCCTTAATTGAATCGAATGATGTACAAACCTCAGAACATAGTGGGAGTAAACGGCACGAATACAGAGAAAATAGAAACGATGCTGTTGTGACTGACTAGTGCGAACATCCAGCTTATCTGGCTGTTTTTCTGAGCTGTGTCTTCTTGGTCCTGAGTCGGGTCGCCTTGCCCCGCCAACAGAATCTGCTTAGGCCCAAACCAGCAGAGGTGTGGAGATGATCGGTGAACCAGCCACGAGAGATGATAGTGGGGGGGGGTCTCTCAGGGGATATGACGCACTCACAGACGTATATGTGAATGCGGAGACTTACAGGCCAAACTCTCAGTAATATACAACGAGAGACGGGGTCGACACATCCAACCTTTTCCAGAGGTCACTGACCCCCGCTCAGGGAGGATTTGACCATGTGTGTGCCAGCAGAACGGGACAATGAATCGCCAGACCCCGCTGGACCCAGATAAGGAACTGGGATAAGTGTCGATGCTTAGGTTCACTCCAAGAGCCATAATCATCCAGGATGGGAAAGCCAGAGAGGCCACCCCCCCCCACCCGCTGACCCGACCCATCCCACTGATGAGGAAAGGACTCATTCATAAGATTCCCTGGAGAGACAGCAGTGGAGGCCCAGTCCCCATGAAATCTCACATGCAGTAACACAATGGAGGCTCAGTATCAAGTGATTGTTTCGGCCTGTGTTTGGTCGTGTCCTGCACGTTGTTGTGGTCCTGAGACGTTTATTTTGGTCGCCTTGGATCTTTTCTTTCAATACAAGAGGTAGATGTCACCTCCGGCGATTGTTGCAGTAGCCATAGTAATTGACAAGGCTCATTAAGGTCAGGCACAAAAGACAGGAGACATTTAAGAGCTCCAAACTAGTTATTAAAGAGGTACTGCTCACTTAAACCTGCCGAAATTTGCTCAGCACGCCATCTACTCTTTTAAAACCGCCCTGAAGCTGCGAGGCCAATGCTGACATGGAGTCAACCGGTTGGGACCTGTCTACGTCATGAAATTTAACTTAAAAAGACTGTAATCACTACATAGCCACGAGGCCACGCCCCTTACAGTTGTTGTTCCTCCACTTGTTGCATCTTTTAAATATGCTGGGGGAGACGGTTCAAGGTCAAGCTGAGGGTGAAGGCACACTTTAAGTGTGTTATTTAGATTTTTATATTTTGATCTCTCCACAGAGACTATTCCTGCATTACATGTACTAAATAAAATAAAGATAATTACTATCATTATGTTGACTTTCCTTCCGTCACAGTAATGAGTAAGTCCTACTGTGTAACACATTTGCATTGCGTGTTTGCATGTAACATTCTAACATGTTTTTTTTTTAATTCAAGCCAGAGCTGCATGTTGCCTATTCTGTGAAGTGTTGATTTTGGTGGATCAGGCAGCCAGTGTTGCCAGATTACATTGTAAAGCTACAGTATATTGTATTAACTATATTATCAGTGTATAATATCACATTTGGCTCACATTTTAGATGCATTCAGTTTTAATTTTTAAACGTTTACCATCGTGAATGTCACGATGTCGTCTCCAGTCTCCCCATTTCCTCTGTCTCTGTGGCTTCGTAAGGCCTCAGTTCTAATGGAAAGACACGTTGAGCCATTTTAGGTTCCAGCACGAGTCGTTTTTATGTGACCAGACGACAGATGACATTTTTGAAATGAAGACGGATAAACGGATATATTATTGTCTTGGCCGAAAGTACTGTTCCAGAAAAGTTTCTATTGCAATGATCTAAAAGTCACAAACACCGGCACACACATTAGGTAGCAATGCCTTCTTCCTTCCCCGATTCAAACCGCCGTCCCTCGTTTTACGGCAGTTAGCATCCAGCCCTTGTGTCACATCTATTTCCTGTTGTCCTGCTAAAAAGCTCCTGCCAAAGCAGGATTCATGTCTGCACAAATTGATTACTCAGCCTGGGCATGAAGGCCCGCCCAAAGTCATTTGATTGACAGCGTGGCTCTATAAGGGAAAGCAAAAGCAACGTGGGAAAAGAATAAGGAAAAATTAAGGGATAAATAATATTTTATTTGCCATTATATATATTTATTCTTTTATTTATTTCTCTCTATATTTCCACATTTATTGTCTTATTCTTTTACATATCTATCCTTTTTTTTGTGGCACTCCTAAACTCATTCATTGTCTTTGAGGATGAAAAGTTGTGCGTTTAGTGAATGTTGAGTGTATTTAGTGTTCAGTGATTTCTGCTTACATTAGACAAAGAGTGTCAGTATATGTACGGCGCTGTGCCTCTTGTGTTACGTTTAAGTTGTTAAAATATTACAATGTCCTTCTGCTTGTACGATAACATAGTTTCTGGTTGCTTAGTTGACTTCTTGCATTAAATCCAAGCTCAACCTTAAAGGTTCAGTTCACCCAAATCCCCAAATATCTCACTTAGCTGTAGTGTCATCCAGCTACTGCCTGAGATATCTGCCACCACCACAATACCGTGCAGAGGAATTTAATTTAACTTGCGCAGGTTGAAGTTGAAGGCAGATGATTAAAACCTCATGACCAAAAACCAAAAGTATCTGCATGGCACCACTAGCGCTAAGTAAGAAAACATGGGTTTTATTTTGTGGTTGGGGTTAACTGACAGGTCAACATCTTGCAAATGCTTGTTCACAGAAACATGAATACATCACACAGTATCACAGTCAGATGCCTCGAGTGGAGGGACGTGGAGCTTTTCCACCTCCGCTGTGTGTCATTTTTGAGAAGCTCTTTTCAGACCAAACGAATGGAGAAAGGACGGCTCTGCACTCTCAGGTCCCACGCAAGTGCTTAATGCTAAAGCCGGGCTGTCTGTCATTAGAGCATCATCAGGACAAACGTTTAACAAAAGGGGAAATTCCAATCTCAACCTTTTTGATACCAGCATGGGGATTTGAGTGGAACCCCTTTTTTGATATGTGTGGGTTCAGAGGGTTCTGACCCTGCATGATGAGAGTAGTGACCCCTTTTCCTCTGTTCGCATTTAGAGGTGGTCGGGAAAGTTCACAGCTTCTCGCATACTTCTCACTTTCTTATTCACCAGTCTCTCCGGATGAGGTGGACCATGTGGGGTTTGCTATGACTGGGCCGTCCTACACTTTGTAAGTATGAAACCAGAGCTGTAACTTTCTCTTAAGAGCACATTCGTAGTCACGGTTTGGGTAATCGTCTAGAAGTAGAACATGTTGTGTCGTTTGCAGAGAGAGGTTTATGTTTTTTAATGGTGTGTGTGAAGCTGTTGGTGTTTATACCTAGAAGTCTGTGCACAGTTTATGTGCAGCACTTAAACTTGCGTCAGTGCTGTTTATCAAAGGAATTTGGCTCACTGTCATCTTGTAAACCTAAAGCGTGTGTTGTAAAGAGCTCGCGTAGCAACAGCCGGCCCTCTGTATTCTTGTGTTTTTTTTTTTTTATCTCTGATCCACATCCACTTCAGTTGCATACGATCTGTTGTGATGATGTCAGGCTCGCACCGCTTACGGTGTTTGTTATAGTCCCGCGCTCAACATGAACAATGCCGACGCTTTCCTCTGCGGCCTGCTGTGTTCTCTCTAAGCAGCTGAGTCCGCTGGGGAGAGACGCGCAACCTGACTGATTACAGAAGTGCTCCTACCTCTTCGATCTCCATAGAAGCCAAACTTCTGAAATGAAGGAGCCACGGCTCGCAGCCCGCCTGTGCTCAAGGCATCGGTCCGCCTTGCTCTGCTCCACGTTACGCCGCAGCAGCTGCACGGTTTGCTCACAAAAACAAGGATGCATAAAGTCGTACGTTGGTCACCAACATCACATGTCTTTACAGACCAGGACAGCCGGTGCGTCACTTTCACTTCATTTAGTGCAGAAGTGACATCATCATGTCGAGGAACGTGTTGGGTAAACTGCTGTGTTAAAGTCAAACAGACCCCCAGCCGCTGCTGACTTGGTTATGGGAGGGTTCAGAATTAAAATCCAGCAAATGATTTCAGAGGGTACCTTTTTTTTTTGAGACAAAATCATTTTAATGCGTTGGTTATTATAGCAATTCAGGTCGAACGGTGCCTGTTGCCTGCTGCAGTGCTAACTACACTGTTACGTTGTCGTCACAGTTCGGCTGATAGAAGACGTAACCGTTTCGTTAGAAAAACTGATGAGTGATTTGTTTTTCATTTCAGTCTATTCACGAACAACTATCTGTCTTATGTATGTGTCTGTGTTCTGGTTTTACTGCAGTTGACCTGCCTTACACCACCATTATTGTTTTAAACTTGTTTCTTTAGACTGACTTTAGGCTGCCGGCTTCACACCTTGTCAGGGACTCCGGATGCAAACTGGCCTCCTGGTTAATTCTGCCATATTTACAGTAATGTTTATTAAAGAGCCGATGAAACCCATCAATGCTGGTGTAAATAGTGACATTTCTTAGCAAAATTATAAAAGCATAAACCAGTCCTGGACCAGCGAGGTCGATGCTCAGAGTCCTGCCTACGTCACCTGTCTACATCATGAAATATGCGCGGCCCCTGAGGAATACGCTGAGCAAGAATAATAGTTCGTGAGGAGAACACCTTTCAGCTGACCCTTTAGCTATGAATAACATTTAGGGTTGGATGTTGAGAACCCGTTTCTAAAATGGAACCTTTGCTACGGAATATTTATAAGAGTGGAGGATTCTTTAATATATTTGCTTTCCATTTCTGGTTCAACATTTTGAGAAGTACGCCGTTTCTCCGTGCTGTTTGACATGATTCTTGAGTATGTGGCAAAAGAGGGACCTGTCTACGGCTCCATTTGCAAAGTAACATTACGGTTTTCTGGTCCGTGTCAGACTTTTTATACACAAACCACGTCCATGCGACAGATTTAGCCCCTCTTCCGGGTACGAGCTCCTCGTGTTGTCTTGGCCGGTTGGAGTCCTCCTCCTGTTCGGAATTACCCCGTTCTGTGTCATGTTCACTCTCGTCCATGTTTGTTTGTGTTGCCTTCGTGCAGTTTTCCTGCCCACATCCGTGCTGTGCGAGAGGACGTGAAGCGTCGCCCAAGTGACAAAAATAGTCCCACAAAGAGTGTGATCTGTGACACAAGGACATTTTTACACTACGATTTTACACGTGTTTCTATTGTCACGCCATATATGCCGTCATATCGCACAGCGCTAGTGTCACGTGTCATCTGCAGAGTCTTCTGCTGTGAGGGACTTGTTTTGCAGGGAAGATGCAAACGTACATTTTGAACACTTGGGGAAAGTCTTTCTTAGCAAGTTTTTCACCTGCAGGCTTTCACAAGACGCAGTCTCTTCTGGTGCCTAGCTTCTTCGCATCTGCTGAGTTACTGTGTGCTGGTTTTCTACTGCAGAGAGAAAAAAGGGTTCTCTCACTCCCTTCATCCCCCGCAGAGACCCCTGCACTCACCAGTTCTCTTTATCTCGTTCCCATACACCCTCAGCCGCACATTCCCAGCAGGACGGGTGTTTATTTAACCCTAAGCCTTTGATGGAGAGTGCTTATTGTTTCTGGTCCACGTACAGTCGGTGGGTGAATATTTCCCAGTTAAGGCCATTGTTTTTTTTTCCACCGTGGCCCCAGCCCGAAAAAGTACTAGCTGGTCTGGCCAAGTCATTACGCAGGGCCTGGTAGTGACTATGCTTCTGACTATTCTTTTCCTCTAGCCTCATGCTCTCTCGGGCTTCCTGCTCTGGAGTCGTGCCGTTGGTCAGAGCACCTGAGTGGTCTCACCGCATGCTGGGCTTCTATAAATATCGAGCGTGGTTTGGTCACAAATATATACATATATATATATTTTTTGGTGAATTAAAAACTGTGCAATCAATCAGAGTGTTGCATTGCTCCAAAGCACATCTTCCATCACTCAGAACTACGTCTGGTTTCTCTCAACAACTCGCTAAGCCATAATGGAAAACTCCCTCCCAATGAACATCAGTATTTCACTGTTTGACACCCTCTGGTTCCCATTTAAGGCAAGCCAAGATGCACACAGATAGAGCAGTACATAATACACACTCGCTGCTGGCACTCCATCAAGCTCGATAGCTCCAGTTATAAGTCACATGGCACTCCAAAGAGTTTCAGCTTTGCATTTATTATACTTGAGAAAGCTTAGTGTAGAATGCTGATTTTAGATGCGCACTGCATATACAGTACATGGAAATATTAGTTTTGTGGCTATTGCTGGTCACTTGCCGTTCTGCATCGTGTGCATCGTGTGCATCGTGGGGTGGGTGGGAGGGGGGAGGTTGCTTGCTGTGGTGTTGCAGCTTGGCGCCTGCTTTAATTACTGCATCATTAGTCCTCCCACTCCCACTCTCACTTCTGGAGAAAATGGAAGGCCCAGAACAACGGAGGACCTTGAATGCATAATTTTTTCCAAAATACTAAACGTGAGATTAGTACTGCAACAGTCGACTCGACCTTCAGCTGAAAACAGTGGAGACGGCTCAGCGTCAAACTGTGACAATCTGCCTTTCTCTCTCTTTGCACCAGCTGCTATCACATGTGCTACATGCTCAATGCAGGGCAATGCAAGCGTGCAGAATTTTTAGGGTTTCTATATCAGTCACATACACCTTAGTTTTCTTAAACACCCCCTATTTAGCATTACGCGGCACAAAGCAGTATATAACCAAACAAGCTTCTTGCTCCGAGGTCTTGAATGGAGTGTAAGCTCGGCATGTCTTCATGAATTTTGAGGAGACGCATGAAGAGATTTAAAACCTCGTCTTCCTCTTCCTCAGCTTGCAGTACACGTTGGCCCTCGCTATGCACACTGCATTCATAGGCCATGTTATTAGCTTGAGGTAACACCTTAAGGGACCTTGAAGCACCACAACCCTGAAACTGAAGCATCGAGAGAGAGACGGTTTTATCTTTATTACAATAATGGTGATCACAAGTCTTTGCTAAAATGCGGGATCGTTCCAGGTCTGCGCTGATGTGCCAGAGTTGTCGCATGGGAGTATGACCACTCCCTGCTGATTTCCTCTTTCACTGGGCCTCTGCCAGCTTTCCAGCGCATATGTGTGTGTGTGTGTGGTCCCACTCGCTGCCTTATCATCCCTGGCCTTTGCAGAGGGTTTTCACTTGGTCTTCCACTACCGACAGGAAAGTTTCCAGCTTGAACAATGCAGACCCTCCCTTGCCTCTCCACCACTCCTGCCTCCTCTCTGGCAGCTATATATAGACCTCAACCACAAGTATATCTTTGTCCAAGACATCCTATTATTTCTTTACGGTGTCGCCGGAAAAAAGGCCCCATGCTCTCGGGCCTGGGAAACTGATAGCCTCACCCAAATGTCCTCTTCCAGTGACAAAAACGGTGAGAAGACTAGCAACGAGACAATAAATCAAGTCAGGATTTGGGTATTTTAAGGGCTAAGTTGTGATTGTGTTCCCTCGGGGGACACATTCCAAATTGCACTGTGATTTTGTTGGGCTTTTTTTCAGAAGCAAGACTTAAATCTATAAATACAATAATAATAATAATAAACTTTATTTCTATAGCGTCTTTCAAAACCACAGTTACAAGGTGCTTCGGAAAGACAATCGCATACAATATAATAAGAACATCATACACAGAAAATGCCATTTAGAAGCAGGGATATCAAGAAGTGGTCAAATACAGAGAGAGACGATAGAAAATATAAAAGAACAACATTAAAACAAAAAATTAGAATAGACATTATAAAAATGCCAATCTGTACAGGTGGGTTTTTAAAACGAGGCGCCGGCTCAGCTCATCTGATATTGAGGGGGAGTAAAAGCGTGCTCCCCTTTTCAGTTTTAAGCACGAACCGTGGCACTTGTAACAACATTTTGACTCTTTGATCTGAGGGGTCGAAACAGAATATGCCAGCCAAATGTAGGGATTTAAAAGTAATCAATACATTCTTAAACTGCATTCTGTGCCAAATGGGGAGCCAGTGTAATTCGGCTAGGACTGAAGCGTCGTGTTCCCTGTCGAGTGTTTTGTGAGACGTCTTGCTGCTGCTATATCAGCAGAGTGTCAGTCTGTGTGTCTGTGGTTCAGTGGGCTTCAGTGATGAAAGGCCTGAAGACGGCGAGCCACTGGAACAGTAAACGGTTGTTTTTAATGCCGATTTGAACCCGAAGGTGGAGAGTTGAGGAGCGATCTTAAGTGGTCATTGGCGTGACAAGCTGTAGATTACAAGGAAAAAGACTTTGCACTTGCCGCACACACACACGCGCACACACACACACACACACACACACACACGTACACACGTGTCTGAAGGGTTGCCCTGGCCATTTGCCTGCAGCCTGTCAGCGCTCCATTAGACAGGTCCCTGTCGGACTCCATGGGACCGGCCGGCACCGAGATTCTACTCCACATACCAGCTGAACAGATGGTACCTTCTCCACCTTGTCTGCTTCACAGGCTTTTATTACCCAATTTGGCCAGCGAGAGGCTAGTTAGAAAGGGAAGACAAATGCCTGGTGAAAAAGGCTAATGCTCATCATTTAGCTTTTATAGGTATTTGCTTTGTCTGCACGACAGACGAAACCTTGTTAAATTGTGTAAGTAAAAAAAAAAATATTTGAGATGCATGTCCCTGCTCAAGCTCCTCTTAGCGTGTCGGTTGGGATGTAGAAACATTGTGGCTTTACTGTGCCACTCAAGGAGTATGGCAGAAGAAAAATGTACGCAGGCTATTTAAAGCTGTCTAATAGACATAAAACTGTCGGACACAAAATATCACAAGGGTTTACGAGGTTTTGCGTCTGGTTTGTGCTCCTCTCTTGTAAAATGAGTTAAAAGTGATTTGCCTGGCTGCTTCTTCACCTGGCACACCTTTATCATCTTTATTTCTAGAGTTACACAGATAAGGATTCTAGGAACATTATTGTACTTTACAGGGAGTGTGGCGTTGACCCTTTCACCCTGGCCTAGTTACAACTTCTTCTGTTGCACGCCCCTTCATCTCGATATCTACCTGCAGTCATCACTAGACTGTGACTATAATACTTCACCCCAGGTCTCCGTTACATGGTCAAGTTTTGTCCTGCAATGCACCTGTGTGTGTGTGTGTGTGTAATGCAACCAGGTTAAACATATGACTCGAGCCGCGCATGGCTTCAAAAACACAACTTCAGTGCTCATACTTAAACGAGCGGAGGTGGCAGCAGAAGGAGGCTATGCCTGCCTGCCCAGCTGTTCTGAATAGCAGCATCTCTAGTCCGAGCTCCAGCTCAGCAGCAGCAGCAGGCTATTGTTTGTTCACTGGTCCCGACTTGGGCTCATATTACCTGAAAATAAGCAAGGGGCTGCCTGTCAGTCCACATTCACTGCCATGAATTAGTGCGGTTTTTCAACTTCAGATCCATCACTCAGGGATGCAGTCTGAGAAGTGTAACGAGAAGCTGACAGCTAGAACTTTGTCAATTTGGATCACCCAATTTCTAAAATCTACTTCCAGCAAAGTGCTCATTGTCTGTGTGTGTGTGTGTGTGTGTTTTTTTTTCTGTTTTCATGTCATTTGACCGTCTCTGAACAAAATGGTGGCTAAGCGGCTTTAAAGCTACTGTATGTCTGCATTCTCAGCAGTAACTCCAGCCCACTGGGCTAAAATTGGTGAAGGGTCGCTTCACGATAAGCGATAGGTGGACCGGAGCTGGTCTGGGTCTGGCTGCTGTTCCTGGCGCTTGAAGATTTAGCTGCACTGTGTATTTTTATTCGCATACATATGACGATCATGCAGGGGATGTCCTCTGCATAAACATTCAGAAACACGGAAAAACATGCGGGTTGCTGACGGTATAAGTCCATGAAAGTCACGTACTTACTGACGCTCAAACTTTTCACCTTGTATAAACGGTATAATATACTGACTAATTAATGAACTCTGCCATTTTCCATTATGGCGTGTCATTTGGTTCGTTCTCTTGCTCAGAAATCTTTCAAATCAGACCTCTTAAGATATGACTGGAAGGTTTTGCTCTGCGTTTATCAAAATGTTTTGGACTCCAGTGTAGCTTAACCATGTCATGTGATATTCTGCTTCAGTACACTTTAAGAACAAATCATACTGGGACCACTACAGAGGACTGCAGATGAACATTTAATATCCAGGAATGCATATTATAGACACCACCGCTGACTGTCTGTGGAACAATCTGGCCCCAGTTTAGCACAGTCACCATACACGGTCCAGGCGTATACTGGGTTTTCGGTCTGGTCTTACCTCCAGCAGCTGTGGTTATGTTCATTAACATCAACTTAGTCATTATTTGTGTCCGTTTTTGCTCATCACCCTAGTGAGAGAGATGACACTTTTCTGCCAAGAGTCAATGTGTGAAACAACTTATGGAGTCTAAAAATAATGGCCCTATGACTAAACCCCCCCCCCCCCCATATCAGGCCGTGTAAGCGTGTCCATTTCATCTGTCTATGTGGCTGAGTGGAGTTTGAGTTAGCCCAAATGGTTTAGATTTGTTAGAGAAAAGTGTGTGTGTGTCTAGGCAAAGTCTGTGTGTGAGTTTGTATGAATTTTGCATCTGGAGTGGAGAGATAACATGGAACAATTCCTGTTTACACGTCTCATGATGACCAGTCTGCACGTCTTATCGTGTGTGTGTGTGTGTGTGTGTGTGTGTGTGTAGCAGTCTGTGTGTGTGCGGATTCCCCATTTTGTCCTGCCTTATTGTATGCCCTCATTCTGCTGGAAGGTCACCAGAGAGTGACGGGACTGCTCAGGAGACGTGATTAGATATCTCGGATGATGAATGGGAACAGACTGAAGTAAATCTGAATCCGGGTGGTTGCATTTGTAAAATTGATGAGGTGTGTTGCGAGGCCCGCTGCACTCTAAAGGGGAGACGGGAGCCCCACAGACGGCAAGGACGCTATTGCAGAGAATGAATGCCTGAAAACAGTGAATCATTTTGAGGACAGGAATAGATCTCGGGCAGGGCAGGATTCGGTGTTTGCAGTCTGCTGTGCTCAAAATTGTTCAGGTGTTTTTCAGTGCCAGCTCTCACTTATCTCCATGATCTAGCAGCATGTGTATGAGGGTCTTTCCATTTGTGGACTACCCTAATTTCTCAGTATCTGGATAGACGTGTAAATACTTAAATGGCACGTAAATTAGATTGTTTTGCTGCTGCTAACACTGACTTGCAAATACATTTTTGTTCCAAGGGATTCACCTAATTTTAGAGAGAATTTTGGATGATTTACTGTTGTTCAGAATGTATTACAGGATTTTTAGCCAAGCCAGCAGCGTGGCTCTACGAATGGCATTGCGGGTCTGTCGGTCCACCACTATAGTCCATAATATCTCTATATACTATTGGATGGATTGCCATGAGATTTTGTACAGAAATTAATTGTGCCCAGAGGACCAACATAAACGACGGTGATCTGCTGAATGTCCATTTAGCTCCACTAGTTGGTGGATACGTTATCACATCTACAAGATGCATCTAATTTGCATACAGGCATTTATGGGCCTCAGAGGATTAATTCTACAGACTTTGGTGATCCTCTGATTATCCATTTTTTTTTGTTCCATAGCTATTAGACGAATTGCCTTGAAATGATCCTCACGGGAAGACTTGTTATAACTTCATGATCCCCCACGCTTTTCCTTTTTTCATCCCTATGTGTGAATAGCTGAACTGTATGACATGTTCTATTCCTCTGCACATCAATGTCATTTCTTATGGCAGCATCTTACAGTGCCATGGCAAAGTAGAGATGCTTCATATCTCACACTCTCCCCTCTCCTTCTGTCTTTCAAATGACCTACATGGCCACTAGGCTAGTTTGCCAACTCTAAAATAAGCTATCATCTCCTCACGCTGCCAGATGTATGACACACTTGAAATGTCCTCTGAAATGTAGGGTAGCCCCATCACTTTCCCAGCCGCTGCTCTGCGACGTCAGTTCATAAGGAAGTTGCAAAACAGGATTGTGAAATTGTTATGATGAAGTGTTTCATCAAAACTGTGAACTCTTATTACCAAAAATGGAAAATAATCAATCTGCTTGCATGGACTTTACCAATGCTGAGTTCAGATAAACGGCAGATAATGAGATCAGATGACTCTTGCAAAGGGCCCGTGTAACTCATCCTGCTGCGGGAGGGGGAGGGGGACCCTTTGCAGTTTCATGAGCAGTTTTGTTTTCTGATGTTTGTGACGACAAGTGAGACTTTCTTAATGTCCAGGGAGGAGCCACAGAGAATACAGTATGCGGGAAGAGGTGAAAGTGAAGGAGCAGAAGGATTCAAGAGCGTTCAGCTGCAGGGCCAGGTCATGTGGAAATACGCTTATTCATCAGCAGACCAAATGCTACCACCCAAACCCTTTAAATACGGGTTCGAGCTGGGCCCTTGTACATTACAGCTACGTCGGCATATAGTCGTCTTTTAACAAGCTTGTCGTGTGTCCAACGACTTCCCCAAGCCCAGGTTTTAACCACTGAGGGCTGTTGTGGTGTTTCTGAGGCGTGACCCATCCACTCTGGTTCTGGTTGAGGTCTGGGCCCGAGCACTCTGTTGTAGAAAACCAGCGCCCTCTTCACTGTTTATTTTGGAAGTCTGGTTTTCTGGCACTCTGTGAAGGTCAATGCCGAGGGGAACCATTAAACGAGGACTACATGGGCGATATATTCTTGATTTGGACATATTCTGGACATGCTTTCTGTTGGTAGAGTCAGGATTGCCCTGTTTTGGGCTTGCCTGATGAGCTATGATGAATTTAACTTATTTTTGTGTCACACGGACCCATATGTTGATCTTTCTGCTCTACATAGTACATGACAGAATTGTTGCAGCGGCTTCTCTGAGATATTTTAATGTGGTCCTGGTGGAAATGGAAAATGACCCTTCTGAGCCCCCCCCCCCTGCTTTTCCTAGCCTTTTTTTTTTTCTTTTCCTTTCCATTCTCACTCCCTCAAGCACACCCACAGCAGGAAGAACCCAATTATAGAGATATCAGGCCCATGCTGAAAACGTGATAGCCTGTGAAATGTCTTCGGCGTCACACAGAGACAATGTTTGTCCTGCACCAGTGCAAACAGGATGCTGTGCGCAGGAGAGCGTCGCGAGATAAGAACAGACAACGGCAAGAGGGCAAGACCAAAAAAAATGACAACGAAGGGGGACAGAGAGACAGAAAAACAACCCAGCTCAGAGATTGGTGATCTGATGACCCCAAGAGAGACAGAAGCAGAGCAGCAGTACAGTTACAGTATCACTAGTATAGTGCAGGTTCTGTACAGGAAGTAGAAGGGTATGAGCCGCCACCTGAAGGAAACACAACTTGTACTACAGACATTGTGTTCTCTCTCCTCCTCCTCCTCCTCCTCCTCCTCCTCCTAACCATTTCCTGTTGCTTCCTTGCTAGATAGTTGTTCACGGTGACTTCATTTACAAAGGAAATTAAAAATTGATTTGCATGATACCTCATCATTTTCAGAAGAATGAAGGCTCAGGGACACGACATTGGGGAATCACACGCTCTGTGCTCAGGCACTGGCAACAGGGATTTGTATTATAGTTGTACTCTCATGGTATTCTCGCACATAAACGGATTACATGACGATTATATCTTTTTATTTATTTATTTTTTTTCCCCAGCTAAGCCAAAGCTTTTTCTTGCTTTCTGTGGTCTACTGAGTTCACTCTGTTCATAATGCTGCTGTTAAGATGCAAACTTAGAATTCAAATGATGCCTTATAAATTTTGTCTTTGTCTTATGTTAACAGGGAGTCCCTTCGTTGTTTTGAGTTTCTATTTCAACTTGTTTCTCTGGTTGAAGACACAGGACACTTTTGTCATGACAAATCACCTTTCACTATCTTGTTTGATTTGGGAATAATAGCAAGTCATTTGAACTCTTTCATACTCAATAACCACAATACGCCTGTCAAAGAGACAACACTGATTTATGGACGTGAAAATATTTATAGGCACAACCTCGTTACATGCAGTCCTGTCATCTGCAGGTTCACCTTAGACAACATACAGAAAACAGAAAAACTACTGTGAGAGGATTCAGACATTGCAGTTCATGTAAAGAGAGAAATTATTGTTCTTTCTTGCAAAGGACGCCATGATTGAAACCTAAGCCAATGGCAACAGTAAATAGCATGGCGGTTAGGTATTCATGTAATCATACTAAAAGCTTTTATTAGGTTGTGTTTTGCTGTTGCTGTGGCATTTGTCTTTTTTGGTAGCTCTCAAGATTAACACCAAAATGTTTTGTTGGTTTTGTTGAATCGAAACGGCTAATGGTCCCCTGACACCGAGACACGAACTTCAGAATCAGTTTTCGACTTCTAAACTTTCAAACACACACAGGCATGAAAGCAGAACTCAAAAAGCCCAACTTTTCCATCCTCATCAAACCTTTCTGTGCAGACCCCTCTAGAGATATGGGGGGGGGGGGCATCTGAGTGACTTTTCAAAGCTCGAGAAAGTAGAGCAGGCTTTTCATGTTGAATCTGTGACGGCCTAATTCTCTCCCTCTCTCATTCTTCTGTTGCTAAATTATGCATACATGTTCCTAAATATATGTGCTTTTTTTTGCAGATCCAACTTTTCAAAAGTGTTGGCAAAACCAGTTTGATAACGTCCCTCAGGCCACCCGAGCACCTTGCCTGTTGTTAAGGCAGTACCTCAGCATTTGGAGTTTCGGTACACAGAAGTATTTATGAGCAGCTGGGCAGTAATACAGTGTTGTAATGCTACTTGTAACGTGAAGTAATTGTCATACGTGACCCTGAGTGTCTTGCCCTTGCATATTGAGAGAGAAATTCATAGAATCTATGGTTAATAAAGTGTAAAGTTTCACTTTTTGAAGTTATGGGGACTTAGTATGTTAACTCAGCTGGCTCAGAAGACGAGGGAAAGTCAGACTGTCCAAAAAAGATCAAGTTCTTTGCAAGTAGAGACTGTCTTTACTTTGGACAACATTTTATTTCCCAGTTTGAACATCCCAGTGCTAGCAGCATTGACTGTATAGAACAGTCTAGTAGCTGCTCAATCCGTGACAATAAATGTTTTGGGCTGTAACTAATGGATATGTCTGCTATTAATTCATCTGCAGATTATTTTCTTGATTCATTGGTTAATTGTTTAGCTTACAAGATGTACCCATCACAATTTCCCAGAGCCAAAATGTGTCTTGAAATTTCTTTTACAAAAAATAAATAATTCTCAACTCAAGGTCTACTAGCTCAAAGTCCCAAAGCTGTCACTCTTAGTCCCCCCTAGCAGTTGGATCAACCACCATCCTCCAAGGAAGCCTGAGATGTTGTTCAAAGATTTTTATTTTTTTTTTACCAATGTCAAGAAAGAACTTTTACACTCAACTTCAAATGATTTGTTCGACCTTGATCATCCAAAACCCAAACATACTCACTTTACAATGACATAAAACAGAAAAGCAGCAAATTGTCACATTGGAGAAGCTGCAACTAGAGAATGGTTGACGTTTTTAAATTGATAAACTACGTTGAAATCAATTAGCAGAATTGTTGTAGATTAATGTTCTGTCAGTTAATTAATTGACTAATCATTGCAGCTGTATACGTTTGTGTTCTTAATTTTCACTTTATAGTATACATTCCTGCGGCTTCTAAAAAACCTTATCAAAAAGCCTTCAATGTCGGACCATCTGTGATTTGTGTGGCCCCAGTAGCAACAGCCTTCTGGAGTTTGAGACAGTTGGGGATATATGGCCAAAATGAATCTAAAAGCAAAACTCAGAAGGATCAAAACTTCATTATGAGGCCACAGCAGTGACCCCGATTTAAGGAAGGCCATAGGCTGAAATGTGTCACTCTCATAATGAGGTTGTTCTCAATGCTACCAGTGTTATTGGTAGTAGTAGTTGTGCCCTTAACTGACACTTTGAGCCGTCGCCACCAGCTGCCGAAATAACTCCAAAGTCGACGTGTTTGTGTTCTTCACCGAGAAAATCTACGAGGTCCCGGTAGTGTAGTAGCAGCCAAAGAAGTACATATGTTTGTCATTTAACTTTTTAGGGAAGTCCCAAAGGTTTTTGGGAGTAGAACTGATAATTGAGACGGAAGTTATTTTTGGAAAAGCACTGGCAAGATTCTGGGCATCATAAATATCGTGCAGATAGACTCTTCGTCGGGTCCCTTGATTACTTGACTTGCTCCGCAGCAGAGCTACCGTCTCTGCTGCTTCTGTTGAATTATCCTCGGCGGCTGCAAAGTAAACATGGGGATTAACCTTCGGCGACTGCATCTGATGTGGCCTTTAAATCTCAGAGTTCATTTTCAGTTTTCTTAGCGGATGCCCCGCTGATCTGTTCGTGTTTGTGCAGAAAACCTCAGGGTAGTACATTTTCTCATTTTCCAACGATGCACAATGCATCCACGCTTTTTTGCTTGAGATGCTTTACAGGTTACCACTTGAGTGAATAAGACATTCTACTTACAGTGACGGTGACCAGGCCTGTACAGCATTTTATTAGATTGTTCAATAACTCATGCCACGTTGAACATTCGTTGATTCCTCAGGAAAGCGTCTGGTGCTTGTAAAGGTTTTTTACAGCCACCCTAGGTTAGAATCAACATTTTTATTTCTTTTCCACTCATTCAGACATGACTGTTATTTAGTACAACCCCATCCTGTCACTGTTAATGAGCTGCTTCACCGGAAGTGTGAAAGAGCATTGCTTTAAGGAGAAGGCCGCATTGGTCATTCACTGTTAGTGGCCCAGATGCAGCCGATGTGGGTATTTGACCTATTGTCCCTACAATTAGAATCACGTTTGTTCAAAAGCAAATCTATCTGTTTTCTTGAAAACACGTTGGTGCTCTAGGAACTATTATTGTCAGGACTATTGTATCCTTTTCTGTGAAGGACGTACGTACAGGCTTGGAGCATTTTATAAATACATTTAAAAATTCCAGTATAGTCATTTCCATTGTGACGTCTTTTATTGTGAAAGGCAGTTACTAAAAAATGACGTCATCTACTTGAACCGTTGCCCTAAATTCAGAGTTAGCACAATGTTATCGTGTAATTTAACTATAGCAATAAAGGTACACAGCAGCTGTCTTTTGCACTGATTGAAACAGCTTCTTGTCTACATGAATAACAACCGTTTTTTCTTTATTTTTATTACTTCCATAAAAAGGCACACAGGACACCACCCACGATTTAGGCCAGTGAAGAAATGAACATCCGGAAAATGTATCGAGTTCGGAAATGATTGTTCCTGGTTATTCTCACTGACCACCAGAACAGACACTGTTGTGTACTGTATATATAAGGAGACGGATGACTAGTACCAGTCATTTATCTTGATCGTGTTCACTAAATAAAAAGGTTTGCCCTGCAGCCCTCTCGAGCAGCAGAGAGATACAGTAAGCAGCCTCCAGCTGTCTAATCACATGCGGTCGAATGTGAACAGGCCTCGGTGCGGATCAATGTGACGCGCAGCAGGACTTCATACTATGGATAGACTTTGCCTTTGCTCATAATTACAGTGCTGTGGGTCTGGGCGGCATCTGAAACACCAGACGCTTCCAGCCTCTGTCACTTGTGGTTTACAGCGTTTCCCTGTTGATCTGTCGCGCGTCTTACGTACGGACAGGGCTTCTTGCTGGGCACATCTAATCATTGTGGAAAGAACTAAATGCGACCAACGTGGTAAAACGTAACTTTGTACTAGTGACAAGTATCGAGACATGTTAATGATTCCCACACTAAGCTGGGACTAGTTTCCAGACGGCCTACGTGTCTTTAATAGGGGTTTAATGACTGCACTGTATTATTCAGTACGAGGCTCTCAAGTAAGCACACACGGGGAATAGAATGGCTCGATTGAGTGATTTGGGTGTGTTTACGCTAGCGGCAGCTAACGTAGCATTGAGCAGCTACCCAAGAAGAGAGAAAGAGCGCGTTAGAGAGGCTCTTTCAAACTTGTAGCCTTCAGCCCCGACCGACGCGGATTAGTCAAGTGACTGAAGACTTGAGGCAATTCTTCAGACTTTCCTCAGCTCCCTCTGGAGACACAAAAGGCTGCATACAACTCCCCCCCCCCCCCCATATATACTGTTGTACTCTCCAAGACCTGAGTTCCCTTTTAGAGCCTGACCCCACCGATGATGTTTTTAATGGTGAATGTGTTCGTTGTGCCTCCTTGTCAGGCTGACAGGGTCGTGTGTGTGTCAGCACTGAGACAGAAGCAGTGTACTCGCAAAAACTGTTGCTACTGAGCATTTAATTTAAATGTGAAAACGGGTGATTTATTCTGTTGGAATTGATCAAATACTATGAATCCAATCCCAACCACAGCCTCTGTTCCCCATTCGGATACAAACTTTGTGTGTGATAGTTTAAAGATAGATTTTGGGTGGCATATGACTTAGGCATGGTGGCCTGTTGACAATCCCAAGGGCTTGACAAACCCCCATTTGATTATTTTTAGCCGTCTTACGGAGACATGTCCTGTTCTTTGTGGTGCACGAAGACGAGCTTTACTTACTTACACACACACACACACACACATAGTTTGCTGTGAAGCAATGTAAATGCAATGTTTTATTAATTTCAATTGTGCATTTCTTTTCGGTACGTAAGGCTACATTTATCATTTTTCACAGACCCCAGGTTTTGCAGGTTTTTCTTAGTCTGCATCCCAGCAGCTGTGGGTGTAATGTAGGCTGTGCTTGACCAAGATATGATGCAGGTGGCCTGAACGTTTGTCTTTTGGAAGGACTATTACAGTTTGTTTAATTGATTCTTTGCAAATGTGATACCTCAAGAATATTGTTTTATTAAGTGTTTGTTGACTGAAATTATTCCTGAATTAGGACAGCGCCTTCCTCTGCATGACCTCTCTCTAAAGATGCATTTGAGCGCTGCACAGAGGCTCCGTGTATCATGTTGTTGAAGGGAGTTTGCTGTCTGTGTTGAGTAACACATGGCAGAGGTGTGAGTGGGAGAGCTCACACTATTCCAATAGTAGCAGAGCTCCTGTCAGTTGCTGGACTCCCATTAGGCCTAATGTACGATGCACAATGCGGACGCCTTTCAAAACCGAATCTTCCACTATGTGACCTTTTGCAGACTGTGAATGTCTCCAGAAATACGTGATGAAAATGATGCGTTAGGAGGCAGCTTTTGACAGCTTGATTGAGCACGGCTTTAATCTGCACTGCACTGCACTGCTGCACTGCAGAGAGTTACCTTGAGCGTACAGTATCGCCCTCAACAGATACTGTATCCATACAATGTGGGAGGTGTGTCAGCTTTTGAATAGTATTGTAAGTGTGTTCTGCAGCCTCATGCAGAGAGGAAAAGGCTGTGGAACCACACAGCTGTGGTTGCTCTGTGCTGTAATTTCCTGTTTTCTGGTGACACTTATTCTACACACACATCCCAGCTGATTGGAGCGTTGATTCACACTAAAAGGGGGTGGGTGTGCGCGATCATTTGCATGAATACTCTTTTTCACCATGCCACTGCTGCGTTTACCTTGCAGATATCGTTCTGTTTATGCTAAATATATACTGCTTTTGACGGCTTCTATTTCCGCTTTGTTCATTGCTCATATAAAGCACTTCATATAAAGCTACATTTTTAGTATAAGATTATAAATATAATAGTTTGCATGCACATTTACCTGCATCAGTGCCTGTCGCCGTTGTCACCAGTTAAACAAACCCATCCTCTGATGCTTCTCGATACAATGACGATGTTTTTGTGCCTCTACTCAGTATCTTTAAGTATGATGCAAGAGTAGCTTGCTTTTAACACATCCTTGAGAGACAAAAGGCTCCATCGTACATGCTCTATATGTGCTTCTTTCATTTCAGAGTCAAAAGGGGGCTGGAACCTGTTCCTGCATGTATTGGGTAAAAGGCAGGGGAACAGCCTGAAGAGCTCACAAGCACTAAAGAGCTAGCCAAAAAAAAAAAATAGCCTTCAAAAGAGAATAAGCAGTCAAACATAAAAGGCAAAACTTAACGGTAACTGAAACAAACGTTATAGGGGCCTTATTTAGTTGTGGTTACTTACTAAATAAAAAATAGAATGATATAAAACTCAGGTAGCAGTCACTCTCAGACTACAGTATATTCTTAGAATTCAGACGTGTATCTGAGACTAAAGTCAAGTCAGTTGTGCCTGTAAATGTACATTTCCTGTACTAGTAACTGAACACTAGGTTAAAAGAGCGTGTCTCTGCCATCGCTGGTTGAAAGTTTCAAGTCTGTTTTTATCCCAGAGTGCTGGGTGTGTTTAATGTGGCGGCTGTGGCCTAGCGGGTTAAGCTGCAGACTTCGGAGGTTCGATTCCAGCTCCTCCCAGCCACATGTCCTCCCAGCCCTGGGACACTGTCCCTGACCAAGATAGGGAATATAGCACATTGATAGGCTGTCCTCAGGTGGAAGGAAGCATGGCAGGATGGGTTAAATGCAGAGGAGGAGTTTCATCGTGGGACATAATTGCATGTGAATGTATCCTCACGTTCTGATTATTATTATAGTATTATTATGTGGCTAAAAATGTGCTCTGTTTCACCGGTAACCACACCCAACAGCGATGTCGCAGTGTACCGTGTAGTACACTTCCACATCACTGCAGCAACCTGAGAGGTTGGAGGACAACAAAAATAATAATTGCAAGTGGTGTTAAGTTGCTCTTTTAATTGTATAAAATGTCCATCATACTACACTAGAACTGGATGACAATTGATTCCATGTGCCCAAATTCTGAGGCCAGTACAGGCATTGTGTTTTTTTTTGTTTGTTTTTTTTGGAAACTGAAATCAGTCTTACCGCCCTAAAGTCTAAAGGCTTGCTATGCTTCAAATGAACTATTGTCGTCTTCCCACGTCTAAAGGCAAAAGTGTTAATTGCTGTTTAAGGACACACCGCCAACCTTAGCAGCGCCAATATGACAAGCGAGACTACTTGGTGCCCATGTTAACATGTTAGAGCAGCCACACAGGCTAGAGATTCGGAGTGTTCCCTATTTCTTCCGTGTGACGGGGTTCTGAGCAAAAATATACAGTGAAAATTATCTGTTGAACCAGCAACCTTCACACCTTTCACTACAGTTTCAATATCTCTATCTGTAGAATATGTCAGACGTGAAAAAAATAATACATTTTCTGTTTTTAACTCCCCGCATTTCAATTGAGCACCAGCCTCGTAAGTCTCGTCTTAATTCAATGAAATTAAACATTCTATTATTGATGGCCACAATCGGAGGCAAAGGTCAATGTGGAAAGATGGGGCTGGCAGTCGTATCGCCGCACACACTGCGCCGGACACGGCGTGCGTGCGAGCCGCAGCAGTTCAGCGAGGTAGCCGTCACGCTCAGGTAGAGGTAGGTGACAAACCTGCTTTCATAAAGTGGGTTTCCATCCACCTTCTTTTGTGCTCGTGCCAAAAGATCAAATATTGCAAAAATGTTTTTGTACGCTTCACTGAGGCGTTCATGTAAGTTGCGCAGTGGCAACAGACTTGGCGAATGCATCATGGTGTACTCAAAGCATGTGACTTTAGACAGTTTAATAGTTCAAAGGACATTACAGCGCACATTTTTGGACAGTCTTTCCTCAACGGCATTAATAGTTTTTGCTCCTGTTTGCACACACGTGGTGGAAGTAATTGCGTGAAGATAACAAAACTTGACAGAAGTTTAAATCCTGCATACTTTTTCACCTCCGTACCAAGTGGGTGAGCTTGTGGGATCATCTGCTTCTGGAAGTTTAAAAAGCTGTCGGATGTTCTAAAGGTTTGGGCCAACAGGGGTTTCAGGTGCTGTAATATGATCTCATTGGCACTTTGTTTGAAGCATTCCGACGCCTTAGCTCTCCTGCGTACCTGATCCTCTAGAAGGATAACGCCATCTCTCAGGAGTCAGCTTGGGTCTAATTTAGTGTTTCCTCAGAGTGGGTTTGCTCTAATTAATTCCATAATGAGCCTCTTCGATGTGGAGCTAAATAAAACCCAGAGGGGACACACCTCCCCGTCATCCGGCCTTCACCGAGCATCTGTGAAGGAGAAGTGACATCGGTGGCAACCTGTTGAAGGACACGGCCAATCAGCTGATTCCCCTGCTGACTCTCCAGCTGCGCTCCTTCCTCAGATCCCCTCCCTTGGTCAATGGCCTCCATGTAGGCGGGGTATTTTTAGTTGGCTGCCCGCTCCCCTGAAAGCCAATAACCTCCTTTTCTGACAGTCTGGCAACACACACACACAAGCTGCCCATGCAGAAAATGTACCACGAGGGTCGGAAAAACAAACCAAGGCCTTGGCGTGAAAGGCCTCTGTTACCTGCCCACTGCCCCTGCTGGATATTTTAACTTCTTAATTTAGATTTTAGTTTGGGATCTAACAGCCTTTTGTTGTTTATAATTAGGTTGTTTGTGTTGGATATGAGGAAATTAAATCCTGTTGTAAAGACGTAGTGGCTGTAATTCAGTTGCGCTTGGAAGAGTGTCAGAGTAGTGAAGGGATTCTCTTTTGGAAAGATGTTTTTGTGAGCTGTGGTTGTTTGGAGAAGCGTTCCAAGCCTTCCTGGTAGTAAAAGCTGTCACTGATTTATTCTCTCGTGTTTGCAAGGCAAATGAAGTGGTTATGATTTGGAGAGAAGGGATCCGTTTCTTGCCATGCCTAGTTCATAGTTTGTCTTCTCAAATTGGACATGACAGATGTGAGTTTTGTTGGGTTTTCTGAAGCTAAACAAAACTTTTTTTTGTTTGTTTGTTTGACTTGAGGAGTTTTAGATATGTTGAATGGAATAGGAGACTAAGCTGAGTGGCAGAGCGTGATGGCACCGCCAGCGTGTGGTTGGTTACTTCCAAGCCACCCTTACCAAAAGTTAAAAGCTGCTATAATCAGTGTTTATATATTAACAATGGATCACATGACATGTATGGGAAAAGTGTTGATTGCAGTGAGGAACGCGCAGAGAATTATCATCAGACTCTGTGGCTGCCCACAGCTCTACAGAGCGCCGTTTTGGTTTTGCAGCTGTACCGCTTTGCTTCACTCCCACCGCTCTCATCAAACTCGTGTCCGGGCACAGCAGCCAGCTTTCAGTGCTTCTATCTTTTTTAAATGCAAAAGCTGTGATAAACCCACTGTAAGCAACCTGGTAGAGGTTAGTGACCAGCTGGTAATCATAGTGGAGCATTTAGTAGTGTAAGAGCCAGATATTTCCCTCAGGAGTTGGTGGAGACCAAAAACAGAGCTTAAAAAAATAGTGCACTTGCATTCATCAGGTGGAGACAAATGCAGCAACTAATCCTGCTAATGCTGCCAACTCCTGCTAATGTAATGCTAACGTGTCTGCAAGTTGTGTAAATAGGCAGGTGTTAGCCAACGTGTTCACCATTAATCAACTTTATAAAGTGTTAAGCCACAGCTTGTTGTGCTGCCCCATGTGGCCAACAATTGTCAGTTAATGCAGGATTTTAGCATTGATGATGGGACAAATAAGTCCTCCATAGCCACACAAGACATTTTGCTACTGTTTTCAAAGGGTGAGCAGTACTCCTAGTGACCAGTAAGCATAACTTAGTGCGTAAAATCTGTGGACCACCCCTTTTTTAATCTAAAGTGATTATTTACAATCATTGGATTATACACAAACATGCTTGACTACTGTTTTTGTGTGTGTAGCATTCAATATTGGCACAGAGTTTCAGCCTTGAGCTGCTTCCATTCAGAAATGTTCTCCATCAGCCCACATCATTCAAACCAGGCAATCCAGAAAAAAACATCCACCTCGCACCTTTCCTGGGCACGAAATTAGCTCCAGTCACCAGCCCAGCGCTGGTATATTTGCTTCACTCACCATCCAAAAAAAGCAATAGTAATCTATTGAGTAGCTGGCAAGATTTGAACATTCGTTAGCCATTTGACTGGTGCAAAAAAAAAAAAAAATATATATATATTTTCACCCTTTGCAATTCATCTGTTACTCTATTCGTTAAGATGCTCTTCAAGGAAACGTGAACTAACATGCAGAAGGTTGTTTCATTTTCTGTCATGTGTCTGATTAGCGTTTGAGGACCACTGGTGTACCTGTAACAGATAGATGGCCATGAAAGGAGACAACCACCTTAGAGCCCTACTTCACTGTACTTTGGTTCATAAGTTGTACCTCAAATGCAGCTTTTTTTCTGTGGTAAACCTGTGTGTGTGTGTGTGTGTTTGTGTTATTAATGCCAGGTGTAACCAAGCAACCGTTTCTTTTTTAAGACTCCTCATCTCCACTCTCTTTTTTTCTTCCCAATTATGGAGGTTGCATGCTGCAGAGCAAAGTTTTTTAAATTTTTTTTTAAAGCTCTATTATTTACCCCATGCTGGTCTGGTCTGAGAAAGTGAGCGCTGGGCATGTTCGCTGAGAATGGAAGAATAGCACGGTTGTTGAGAAGGATGAAGCAGAATAACAGGAGGATGGACAAACCTAGAGATCAGCAGGACCTAATGAAAATGATACCATTGTTGCTGAAATTGAGGCCAAGAGGATAACAGTGTGAGGGTTACTTGGAGTATGAGGAGTAGGCGGAGGAAGAGGAAACTCATGTGGTGGCCATGTGTTCCCAACAGATCGCCACAGGGGTCTTTAACGGAACGGGCTTTGATGTAATTTCCCTACCAGCACTACTGTAATTGGCTAAAGAATGCCTCACTGAGGAGTCACAGGAGGGTGCGCACTTCAGGTCATGACCTCCAAGACACCTTGGCAGCCTGAAGGTCGTGACCTCTGCTCAACTCGTCGAGTTACTGTTTTAGTACAAATGTAACTCGACGTGATCAGTCCAAGGCCTATCCCTTAGAAGAATCTCAGAAGGCACTTCTATTCAGTGTGACGGCACAGTTGGGCAAGCATGTCCAGCTCTGCAGTGCTTTGCATATGTCATATTCAAAGATGGAGCATTTGCAAATATCTTGTCACAAGATTGTTATACTTTCACTCAGCTCAAAGAAAGTGTTGTAGTTAAAAGACAGCGGTGATACGTTGACATGTAGTTTTTGTCAGATCAAACTGAAAAGGATAGATTGTCATATTGAAACTCACAGTTCTGTCTAGTATTTACCACTGTTGTGTAAATGCAATGCAAGTACACTAGAGTTCTACTTTTTTAATGGCTGCTTTTAATGATGATTAGTGATGTATTTCCACTAAAAAAACCCAAGCAGAGTCTCTTGGTTCCCCACGCTGACTCAAAAGTAGGCCATCGACTGAGAAAACAGAGGCATGGGCAAAGGAGAGAGAGAGGAGGAGGTGGAGAGAACTAAGCGAGTGAAAGTACCAGCGGAGGAAGAGGAGGTGTACGCGGAGGAGAGGCTAGGGAGGGTATGGGTTTATTTTTACCTCTCTGTCAGCATAGCCCCACTTTCTAATTAACTGCAAATTAACTTCGGATAAGCTGAGGGTGGGTGGCAAAGTGGCACGGCTACATACGCTTTTTTTTTTTTCCTAGCCCACTTTGTCTCCAGGGCCCAGGCCTCAGAGGGCTCGCCGGTCCTCCTCTGAGCCACCCTGGCAAGGCCAACATCTGCTGTAGCTGTTCTCTTCCTGCTCTCTGCTCCACGTCGAGTTGATCTAGGATATATTCCCCAGATGAGACGCTTTATGACTTATTTGTAAAACTGTCAACAGTAGAGCTTTACTGCCTCATTACCATGGTCACCCCTCCGTCAATGTGGTGCCTGCTGTGTTGTGTCATGCCACGTCCACTTGTGCGGAGATTGTGGGAGATTAAAGTCACCGCCCTTGCACCTTGCGCTGCGCAGTGTCTGTGTGATAGGAGTGTGATACACAGGAAACCTTTGAAATTGGAGAGAGCAGCTAACAGTGGTCCGGGGAGGAACAACCAATGGAAAGAGCTAAAAATATCCGGATGATTCGTCAAGGGCTGTCATTTTACTGGACGGCTCGATCACTGGGATCACACACTTATCTTGTCTTTGTCTCGCTTATATAAACTCGAGGCACAAAACCAATGCATATTTAAAATGTGGTTTTGGTGCACCAATTGCCAGCAAGCCGCTAACTCAAACGCGCTCTGCAGGATGCACTACAAACCTCCAAAGGCACCCACCCAACAGAAAAAACAGCAGCAACTCGCACCCATCAGTCCGACCTGCCATTGTAAACGTATGGCTGTATGTGGCCGTTTCCGACACTAGCAGGATGGTCAGGTGGCTGCTCTCTGGTGTGAACCTTTCTGTTCCTCTGTCTGCCTGCCTGTCTCAGTCTCGCTCCCTTTCTCTCTTCCTCCATCCATGTGACTAGTGACAAGGTCCAGTGCTTATGCCCTTATATAGACCTATGCTCTGTCTGATCTGGCTGAGGCTGGGACGGTGGTGCGCGCACACGCACACACACACACGCTAGATCTTGAGACATTTAGGTGCCCTTGGAAATGTCAACATCTATCAGGCATCAGCTCTTGATTGCATTGATTAATATGTAAGTATTAAGTATGTTAGCATACGGTATCTGTGAAAGGTACAGTTAATGCAGTTAATTCCTGCCGGGATGATAAAGGAATAGTTCATTTTGGGGAGCACACTTATATGCTTTCTTTCCGAGAGTTAAGGTGCATGATATTATGAACATGATATGGGTGTGACGACTGATCGGACCGAGCTGGACCGGGTCTGTTCCAGTGTGGGTGACTTGGTGCTGACTCGGATCATCATATTGCGTGTTATATGTATGATTCTAATCTTCAGATCCGGTTGCTGCCAGACGTTCTCATAAAGATATATATATATTTTTTAAACATGTTGTATTTTTACAGTGACCTCAGTGATGTCACCTGTTTGTCTCCTGAGTGGGACATACTGATAAATAAACTGCTTTACCTGAAGTTTGCCACCTCCTGTTCCCTCTGTAGGCTCTCCAGTCTGTGTTTCCTGCGCCACTCCATCCACGATTTCACCCAAACTCTGCTTGTTTTTCCTCCTTTTTTGGCCTATTCTGTACAAATTGCAAGTGCGAGCTTCCAGTTACTGGCCATGTTTGTTGTTGTACCAGAACATACTATCCTGCCGGATTTGCAGGTCTTCCGCCAGTCGTTCAGTTTGTTGTCTAGTGTATTTAGTCTACTTTTTACTGTCAAGTGTGTCGTGAGATTGCTCCCGCCTTACTGTCAAGTCGGTGGACACAATATTCTTCAGCCTTTTCGCTTTTTGCAGAGAAAATCCAGTAGTTATGTGCACTTCACCAAATTTCACGGCCATACATTTGACAGTTAATGTCCCCCCCCGTATAAATTAGATATCCGCTTTTTATCACTTTGATGTTGCTACTGAGTTTACATCCTTATTTTCATGATTTTCATGTGAAGCAAAGACACTCATGCGCACTGGTTATTAATTAATGTGTGTCACCTAGGTAGGTGTACAGTTAGGCGTTTGATCATTTTTATCTAAAGAGGTGATAGTGATCCTACAACCTCTCATGCGTGAGCAGACTTGTCATACTTTGATTCAAAGACAAATATGTCATGTTTGAAGAAAAACCTGTTCATCTGCAAGTGTGTACCCACATTGAGATCAATTTCAATTTCAGAGTGAACATTAATATTAATATGAGTGTTTTGTCCAATAAATCAAAGAGTTGTCATGACGATGAGGTATTGCTTTGTGCCGTGATGCCATCCAAAGATACTACACCTACTTCTTTAATATATTAGGGCTTTGTTACTGATACCAACAGAGCCTGTAGATCCTTTGTGTATTCTTATTATAGACTGGTCTTGTTAGGACAAACTCTCCAACGCACGCACGCACGCACGCAGCTGTTCATCAGACCTAGTTATCGACATAGGGAGATCTCTCCTTAAATGGTAGACTGCCCAGGGCTCTGTCTCTGTTTCCACTGCACAAACCAAATGGAGTCCAGGACTGGGACTAGCCTTTTAAAGTGGAGGAGAGAGAGGGAGGTAAGGAATGTCGGATACAGGCAGAGCAAAAGAAGGTGAGAGAGAGAGAGAGAGAGAGAGAGAGAGAGAGAGAGAGAGAAAGATGGCGAGAGGCTAGTCGATGCCCTGGAGAAAGTTATCCGTGACTGTGAGAAAGCTTCCGTAATTTGAGGAAGACAACTTCCTGTCAATGGTGCACAGACAGAGCAGCACGTGGTTGTACATGTATTATATATAGATATACTCTATATACCCAACCAATGTGTTTGTTTTTGATCAAGAGAAATCTTGGGAAAGTTTGTCTAAGAAAATGTGTCATATGGCAAACGGGACAGTATCCAGATGTCAGTTCTGATTGCCAAATTACGTGATCCAGCACAAATGCCCAGCTGGAATTTGACACAAATTTTAAAACGCACACTTTGAACCACTGTGGATCTGTGATGAGGTCAGAAAAAACCTCACTAACGTCTCATCTTTTTTCTCGTTACAGCCGGAAAATCTACAGAAAACGTGGCTGAGGGAGTTTTACCAGGTGAGAGATACATTATCCATCCTCAAATATGCAATGGTGTTGGTCTAACAAGTAGCATATCACTTTTTGTTTGTTCGTTATTCAAAAAATGGTGATTATCGCTTATGACACATCACAAATTGTCTAAAATAACTGGAAGGTTGTTATTTGTATCTAATATGACAGAATGTAATTAATATAAGGCATCTGAACACACACAAATTGAGAATATACTGTAGGGACAATGGTCAAACCTGGAATTAAAGTGCAATTCTGTATGTACTATACTACAAATTAAATGTTATCGGTATTGTAATCCACTTTGTGCACATCATCCATTCCTAATAGGCTACAGTAGTAGTACAGTTGATGTGCTATTCACCCAGCAGGCCTGGAATGTGTTTTTTATAGCTAGTGTTCTCGTGGGACTGCGACCATAAACCTTTGGGGCCAGTGCATGTAGATTAAATTAAGTGAAGGCATGTGCCTCCTATAGCTACAACCTCTTATTGCAAAGAGAAAATCTAAATCCTGTTCTGCTGTAACCTATGATGCACTTGCTTTTTGATCTAAAGCTTCAATGCACTTTAAATTTTATTTACATCTTTTGATAGAAATCAGCTCTTTTTTCTTTTAAAAATCTTGCAGACTAACGTTGGGTTAGGCTGCTGTGATCTTATTCACCTTACTTTCACCCCCTAAATGCAGTTGTTTCTTCAAAAACTAAAAGCTCGAGCTCAGTCATGTTTCATATCTCACATTTTCATCTACATAGGAACCCCTGACTAACCACAACTCTTTCCACTGGGGTAAGGGAAGTGAGGCAGCTACAACTGTTATCTGCTGTATGAAAGTGACAGACAGAAGAGAGAGAGAGTGTGACACAGAGAGAGTTTAGCTAAACTTACTATTTTTTACTACACAGCTCTGGTGTGGTTTTTTTAAAGGTAGATGGAAGATGTTTTCATTAAAGTACCACTTCCAGAAGGTGTGTGTACATACATATATATATATATATATAT
>JAVQJF010100869.1:0-15519 GCA_036023855.1 Gadopsis marmoratus | reverse complement strand
CCACCCCCCCCCCCCCCCACACCACCCCCACCCCCCCCGCCCGCGGCGGGGGGGATCTATTTAAGCCAAAACACAGCAAAAAACTGCAGATGATATCATTCATCAATACCACAATCATGACAGAGAATTTCTGCCTAAATGAATGTCTGGCAGTCGGGTTTTACAAGCCAGTGAGAAGGTGGCAGCCGACTAAAAATAGCCCTGCAGCAGGGTCTCATAAATGAGAAGGAGAAACAGTAAAGGGGAACGGAAAGAAAAACACGCACACAGCCAAGTGGTGATTTCATTTCCCTACCTGTCATAGCGCGGCTAAATAACTCTGGTCAGGGTATTACAAGCTCTGTGCTCGATGGCTCTGAACAGCAATCCCATACAGGTGGGAAATGAGCAGGAGGAAAAGAGGGGAGAAGGAAAGCGATAAGAGGGAGAGGAAGGGCGAGAGAGACAAAAAACAAAAATGGAAAGCAGGCGAGATGGATGGAGCAAGAAGAGGAGGCGAAGAGGGGGAGAACAAGTTAAAGTGAAAAAGAGTGGGAGAAAGGCGCGAGGAAATGGAGAGGAAACAACGGGGGGAGAGATGGAGACACAGAGAGGGGAGAAGACAAGTCTTAATAAGAAAAAGAAGGATGGAAATGGGGCAAGGAATCGCAATGGCTGAAGGAACAGGAGGCAGTCCTGCTGTGTGAGGACACACACACACACACACACACACACACACACACACACACACACACACACACAGTGTATCCCAGTGAGGTAGACTCCGACAGATGGAATTACACACTCCTATAACTCTGTAACTGTCCTGGAACACACACAAAGGCGACAGTTTCTGAAGCGAGAGTTCTCTGGGCAAGGTTACTCCCTCAGCAAGTTTACACTCTCTGTGTGTGTCTCTCTCTCTCCCTCACACACACTATGACACACACACACACACACACACACACAGATAGAGAAACAGAGAGGAATAGAAACACTGTTTTAGTGATTCCAATCTGTGCCATATTGCACAGTGTGTGACAAACTGCAGTGGTCTCCTGCCAACGAAACGACAGAGGCGGAAGTGGAGAGTAAAAGGTGTGGGAGGGGATAGGAGAGAGAGCGAGGGAGAGAGAGAGAGAGAGAGAGAGAGAGACTGCACAGCGAGAGACAATGACCAAGAGAGAGAGAGAAAAAAAAAGGGAAAATGTTCGGGGTTTTTTTTGTATTTGTGCCAAAGCAGAGCAGGGACGGGACACTGTTTTGTTAATAAATGACAGCATTAGCGTGACAGTCATTAAAATCTATACACACAATGGGTAGCAGCGCAGGTATTATACTTAAAAAGGCATCCCAACCTTCCAGCCAGGAAACGAGTGCATGATCTGAGTATATTTAGGCTTCAAGGACACTTGATGGAAGTCATAAAAATGAAAGATGACTTGTTGGAACGGAGTCACTGCGGAATCTCTCCCTCAACTTCTCATCTCTCCCTCCCCTCCTGCCTCCACCCCCCCCAACCCCTCCCCTCTGCGGACGCTTCATCCTGCCAAAACAGTGCCTTTGCCCCTAACCCTCAGAGCAACAGTAGAGGCAGGGATAATTGAAAAAGTTCTCACACTGGGAGTTAAGTAAAGCAGATAAGGGGAGAAGTTGGGGGGAGCGAAAAATGTTTGCTGCACAACAAATATAGAGGATGAATGCGTTTGGTCAGGAGAGTGTTTGCAGGGAGACAGAGTAGGTAACAGGGGAAGAGAGGAGGAATCTGTCCTGAGCGAAAAAAAAAAAAACAAAAAAAAAAGAGTTAGTAAAAAATGGAGAGTTTGTGCGTGGGGGGGGGGTAGGGGGAGGGAGAGAAAGAGAGAATGAAAGCTTTATCTTATCTACTTTAGGCATTGCCACTGTCCACTGGCTCAGAGCATAATACCCACTTATGTAAATACATCCACATCCCTGCTCCCCTGATACTGTGGAAGCTCTAACAACACTGTAACAAAGTGTGTTTTAGCGTCGGCTTGTGCGGAAATGTTTCTCCGTGTATGTGCGCTCGGCTCAGTGCTCCTCCTGGGTTCGTATGTAGTTGTTTGGATGTTGCGTGTGCAGGAAAACGCTGTGCCAGGAAGGACACCATGCACCCCCACCCCTCTCTCTCTGCCCATCCCTCCAGCCATCCATCCATCCAGCACCTTGCTCCCCCCACTCCATCCCTCATTCCCTCTCGCTGCTTCCTTCCCCGCTGACATCCCACTCCCCGTCCCCTTCTCTCCCCTTCCATCTCTCCTCCGCTCCCGACCTCCCTGCTCCCTTCTCCCCCTCCTCCCCCCTTCCCTCCTTCTGTCACTGCCTTTGTCTTTTCACAGCCACCTCAAATGGCTCCAGATCAATCAAAGGCACTCAGCAGAGTTTGTTAGCGAGCCACTGTAGTGGGAGAATGAAGCCATGCAACCAGGGGTCTGCCGCCCTCATAATTAAATAGCTGGAGGACTGAATGCTTTCCTCTCGAGGACCTTCTGCACTCTACGCTCACAATCTACCCCTGAGCGATTTGTGCCGCCGCAAAACTAATCACTTAGGCTTGTGCAATCTCAGGCACGCTATAGAGAGAAACCGGCAATATTATTAGGTTTTTGGAAAATATCCACCGTTAATAAATGGTCCTGGAGAAGCAGCTGATGCTGATTTGAAAGCCGGGTTAACCCACTGGTTGCCTGAATGGAGGTAGGCATGCTGATGGAATCAACAGTCAATGGGATGGACAGCTCCAAGTCCGGGACCTGTCAATCACAAACTGATGTACGTAAAGCAGGAAAATAAAGTTGTGTGCGAAGCGATCAATAGCTCATCCTTTAAGTGCCAAGAAGGAATTACAATTGGCCAGCACTACTCATGCTGTATGACCTAATCACAGGTTGGACGCTGGATGTGTAAGAAGGCAACTGTTAGCAAACACGTTTACCATAAAAACTTTGTAAGATGAAAATATGTCAACATTGTGTTTCGAAGTTTGTTGTGCTGTAGATGTGGCAAAAAAAAATTATAATAAAAAAAAGTTTGATTAATGCAGATAAACAAACTAAAAATCTAAATTTACATTCAAAGAACTACAACCAAATGTTGCCAGGTGTGATTTAACATGCGTTACACTCAGTGCTTGATCAACGGAGGTATTTCACCAACTTGGAGCCAACCCAACCTCTTGCACAACAAATGGAACTCAGGACTGGAATACCAAGGCACACAAGAGGAAGTACCAAATGCACACACTTCTAAAAACACACACAGACCACAGGAAAACATTTTTCACATCCAACATTATAACAAAAGACAGAAACAGCAACACTGGCAGAGCGCCGCCTCTGCTGGGAAAGCCTTGGCAGTCGACCTGTAGCCTAGCGCTGCTCTGGTCGTGATGGTCTGATTGAGACCGACGCAGAATGGACAAGGGAACTGGAACGGACAGACTGGGCACGACCTGGTCTGTCAGGCATCCTTTAACCACAGCCGACAAGGCTGCCAATGAATGCTGTAACTGTAGTACAGTGCCATTTTGAAAATTAGCACTGTTAAACAAAGTGCCTGCCACTGGAATGTCATAAAACAATGATTGCTGAGCTGAGTCAAAAGCTTTGCTGTTTTTTTGGCAGAAACAAGGCAAACAAACCAAAATATATAAAAAAAAAATAATAAAGTCAAACCATAAGTGGATTAACCATGTACACCAGTGGCCAGATGAGAGGAAGTTCTGAGACTCCCAGTTGACTTACATGTAAAACCCAGCGATTTATTTAGTTGGAGCAAAAATGTAACAAAAAATCAAAAGCATGAAATTATAACTTTCACGCTTCATCTCTCATGGAAAATGTATCCTAATGTTTACTGCCAAAAGGAGAATTGTGGGGTGAGTATTCAACAGTTAAGCTAGCTACTCACAGAGTAATACGTGTCGAATGTGTTATATAACCTTGGCACAACAATGCTGTTTCGTAATGATTTAAGTATTTTGGCAACTTCAAGCCTGCGATTGATTTATAGTTATTGATAGCTAATGATATTCCAGCACGGTGGCCTGGTGGCCCTTTTAGAAAAGAATAGAGGTGTGCATTTTGTTCCCATTTACAGGACACATCTCTACATTCAAAAAGTGCAAAAGGGCATTTTTTGAAGGCTGAAAAACATTGGTATTATACTTCCTTCACAAAGTTCAGCATTGAAAAGTGTGGAAAAAATATTTTTAGACACAGCGTTGAAAGCCTTTTCTTGATGTAGACAGCTGGGTGAAGAGAGGCAACAAAGTCCTTCTCCCCGAAGCCACGTGGGTGAGACTAAGAGTGCTGCAGCTGTATATTTCTATGGTTCTAATGACTGTTGTTATCACACGCTGTATGGCAACAAGAAATTCCATCTTTAAAAGGATAGATTATAATCCACTCTTCTGCGGCATCGCAACCAAAATTGAGATATCCAGTCCAATTTTATACCTGACAAATCTCTCTCGGCAGTCCTCACCAGCAAGCAGCCTGAGAAAGATATCTCCAGTCAACTATTTGGCTCAGTTGTCCTGCTTGAAAAGAATCTTTCTACAGAAACATTCCACCTGAATGCCTCAAGGCCACTTCACCCAGACGGTGTGTCATGACTGAAAAAAACATACAAACAGCCTACCTCTAACAAAAACCCAACCTGACATGCCCCTTATGTCAAGTCCACTCTATCGTTCATAAACAGAAGACAAAAAAGCAACATTGTCACCCAGCTGCTTCACCTAAATAATTCTGTGCTTGTCCATTCCCTTTTCCTCAATTAAAATAACTTCCACTGTGCTTTCGCCTGAGGTATTTCGGAGCTTATTGATCCCGTTTCCCGCTGCAGCCGCCTCCTCACAACACCAGGAACACAGTATCCGTGTTCTCGTCTAATATTGTATCAGCAACCCAAGAACCCAACTAAAAAGGGAAACTCTGCTATTTTTAAACCTTGGCCTGTTATGTTATATGTTAAGTGTCTGACAACATTATGGAAAGGATCCCTACAGCTTCATCCCTAGGCATCAACTACACCAATTCCAAAACCTTTGGTAAGTCATAGTCATTTCGACCCCAACATTTGTAGACACAGGGCTCGGGTTTAAAAGTACCAGACTTGCCCTTTAAGTTAGGTAGTTCAATGAGCACGTAGCCTATACTGGTTGACATTCAGCCATAGAGGTATCATGCTCTCCTTTGAGAAAAAAGTGATTTTGTTTCATGCCGTTTGTCATTTTTCCTGACGAGGTGTCTCTTCTTTCCAACAGTAACGATCTTGGTCGTGGAATAAATCTCTAAAATTGTTATAAATAGTTGTAATTTTTCCAATGTTCTTAAGTTCTCCTTTAAAATTAAAATAAAAAGGCAGAGTGAATGGGGGATAGATGCAAGATATATGCATGCTACTGACCTGAATTAGAGTGAAATATTGTGCCGCTCTCTAGCGTGACTTGGCATGAGATAAGTGCAACAGGGAAGCTTCTTTAGTGCTATCTGGAGGACGGTCTGTCCTCTGTTTGAAGGGCAATGAGAAAGGGAAATTGATGACATCCCATTTCTCTTCTCTCTATCACACTTTTGTACCCTTTATTTCTCTGTCTCTTCTTTTCCTTTGGTGTCTTCCCCACCCTTAAGCTCTCATTTATTGTCTCCTTGCCTCATCCACTGCCTTCAATCCTCTCCTTTTCAAAATCTCTCCTTCCCCTCCTACCCTGTCTTGCACCAACACTCACAATCGCCTGTACCGTGTCTGCGTGTCTCCTTCCAGCCCATAAATAGTGTTAATGTGTTAGATGTTGTGCATATGAACGTCAGATCGTCGCGCTGTTTCCCATGCACTGGCAGTCAGCCTGGGACATCACTCAGGATTTATTTGTGGTTCCGCTCTGTTCTGGTTTATGGAGGCAGCTCGAACACAGAGGTCAATACTGAAAGAGACAGAGAGAACAGAAACAAGACTTCCCAACAAATGACAACTGCTTGTGTGTATGATGGATGCTCCTGGAAAAACAGCCTGACTGAGTGTGCATCCATGCATGTGTGGGGTAGAGCTGTGACTGTCACATCTGAGTGTGTGTATCTCACTGTGTTTTGTGCACAGGTGTGTGTGTGTGTGTGTGTGTGTGTGTGCATACAATTGCATCTCCAGCAATATGTCTACGTAGTATTTGGCTGTGTGCTATAGGAGGAGTGTGTGTTCCTGCATTGTGCATATGCACATAAAGCTCATGCTACCTACATTTAAAATGGAGATTTGTTAAAAAATAATGAATGAACCCAATTAACTCATTCACACACAGAAAAATTTGTTCAAATAAATAAAATTCCATGAAGGTGCTTGAATCAAACGGTTCCGATAACGACCTGCCGTGCACTGAAAGAACCAGTTTCAACTGGTTTCGCCGGCAGTGTACTTACTTTGTTGGTAACTACACAGTTACACATGTAGCCTCCCAGGAATTATACTCTACTTAAGACACATAAGTACTCCTTTGCAGTGTTTCAATCCATGATTTAGAGATAATTAGAGGGTGAGCTGCAGGCTAGTCAGACGTAGAGCAAAGGCACTCATGTGAACACTGTTGATGTCGGCAGAAAGAAAATTTACTTCAGTTAATGTAGAGTAATACCAGATGATTGAGGACTTATTGGTAGCACCTTGTGTACGGTGTAATTTATTTACAACGGTGTACCAGTGCAGTATCTACCAATACATACGTGTAGGTGCAAGGGAACAAGATGAGAAGTTAGGGAACTACTGAACAACTGCATATGCCCTCATGCTGTATCCTTCCAAACGTTTCAAACTCCAGAGACTTAAAATGCCGACGCTAAATCAACCTACAAGTACATTAGCCTGGCATAGATAATCAAACATGGCTGTTGGCCTGACACGGCTTGTTCGTTTTGAAGAGTTAGGGATAACCCTAAACCTAACCCTAACCCTCAAGGTTTAATGGACTGTGTTTATAAATGAGACATTGAGCTACTTGTCAGAGGTTTGTCATTTTGCAAAATGTGATTACTGGCAAGTTTCTTGCGACTGCGTAGTGCTGTGTGTACATCTGAGTTAGGTATGCTCCAGAAAGTGATAATTGTTTAAACAATTTTAATAAATTGTGTTAGTTGCTGTGTGGACATATGTTACATTTATGTTGGTGTACAGATTAAACAAATGAGTGTATCATGTGAACAGAGCCAGGCTAGCGGTTTCCCCCTGCTTCCAGTCTTTATGCTAAGCTAAGCTAACCACGTCCTAACTCTGGATTTAATGCACAGGTGTGTGATTGACACTGATATGCACATTTCTTTCAAAATACTAAACTAGTCTTTTAAATTGAATTGTCACATACAAAGGGCCGATTAGAATTTTTCTTGTTTGGAGATTTATATATTTATTTATCACTAAAGAGTTGAAGTTATGGATGAAAAGAAGGATGTGCTTTCCAACTGATCATACACTACATGAGTAAATGGGCTTAGTTCCATTCCACCACTGAAGAAAACACCAGTGGCTTTAATTTGTGTGGGAAAAGTGTTGGAAGCGCTTCAGTAAAGTCAGAAAGAAGCTAGCGATAGTTCTCGTGGCGTTGGCTCTGTACTCCAGCACATTAGAATTTAAATGAAACACTGAAGTGCTCAGCAAGGCTAAGAAAAGGCTTTATCCTCTTTTGTTTTTTAAAATGGAAAACTACAATAACCAAAGAGGCCTACAATTACAGTTTATGCTCCTTACACCAAAAGTGAGGAGGTTGACTTCAAGCAAAGTGATCATATTTATAACATTCTGTGACCTGTAGACATCAGCAGACGCCTGGTTCCTTCCTTCGTGAGGTCTGCGGACTTCACCGCTTTCTTGGTTTGGGGGCTTCTTGCCACAGTCTATCTATCCTTCAGCATGTTAAACACATGCTTACTTGGACTGAGGTCAGGCGACTGACTCAAACTAAATATTCCACTTGTTGGCATCCAAAAACTCCCTGGTGAGTTGTTGGTCTGTACGTTAGGATCACTGCCCCAGCACATTGTCGTGAAAGCCAGCATTTCAACAGCATGGCGATTATTTCATTTCAAATCCAGCGAACTGGAGTAGAGCCAAATGGGAGAAATGGCTGCTTTTCTACACATGTAACTGATGTAAACGATGTAGCGACGTGTGTTTCGTGTGTGTATGTCAGTGCCACTGGTGCACTGTTGCACTGCGTCTCCTTTCAGGCAGCCTTCCCTCTGTGGGCAGGTGGTTTTGAAGCCCATCCAGATGGGCTCTAAATCAACCCTGTTTTCTTGCCAACTCCCAGCATAAATATCCCAGAAGGAACACAGAAGTTACCTTGGGTCTACCATCTTTCAATCTCCTGTCTACCCCTCGCCCGCCTCTCAAATAACTTCATCTCCGACAGCTTTTGCTCTGTCACATTTTCTCTGTCACCTCTTGGCCCCCTTCTTTTATCTCTTACTCGCTTGCTCACTTTACTTTGCTGTGTACTTATCAGTTGTTTTATTCCCCCCCCCCCCCTCAATTTGTCTCAACACTCACTGTCTGTCTCAGCCTGTATCTCTTTCTCTTGCTTACTCTTCGTCCTTTGTTACTTTAATTCAGTTTTCTTCCTGGACATTTATCCCACTTTTTCGTCTTCACACGCCGGGTGTTTGGCTAACCTGTCATTTTGGCACTCGCTCAGCCGTGTCCCACAGCCATCTGTCAGCATCTGTTGAATCTCACATCAGCACATGTCCCTCTCACCTTCTCTCACCTGTCTTGCTTCCGGACTGCCTCTCCCGTCTGCTTGTCTTTCACCTGTGACCTATGTGAGCTTCTATAGGGCCCCGTGTGTGTGTGTGTGTGTTGTCTCCAAGTCTGCCCTTATCACTGAAGCCCACCTGGCCGAAATTTGTGGTGTTCTGCCTCAGTTGCCACCAAACGTAACAAAATAACACACAGTCATGCGTGTACACACACACACACACACACACACACACACACACTCCAGGCTTGTCAACCCTCCCATTTTTCCCAGAATTCTCCCGTATTTTTCCTTCCATGCCGCTGTCCTCGCGTTTACATTTTTTGCCATAAATCTCCCATGCTACGTTAAAAACCAGTTGGCAGTGTTTCCCTCCAGTACAGCAGGTGGCAGTATGTAGATCATTAGCCGCAACATGATCCGCCAGTCAAGCCAGAGAAGAAGACAAACCAAGAAGACGACGAAATAGGGATGACAGTGAATGGGAGAGGGATGGACGATTTGTGACGATTTCAACTGTAGTGTAGCAACTGTCACAATGAAACGAATGCATACATGTCTCATTCAACTAATACATACTGTAAATAAACACGTATGTCCTGATTCTATATACCCTTATGGGTTTACATTTACATGGTAGGGGTTGGGTGGAGGGAGACGCCCGAAAATTTCACTTATTTTAAAATTCCTACGTTGACAGGTATGACACACACACACACACACACACACACACACGCACACACACACGCCTGCTGCACAGTCAACAGCATTAGTTCTATGGAAGGTAAAGACGGAAGCAACATAAGGGGGGTGTGGAAAGTTTGAAAGTGTACGTCAGTTTTCCTCTTTGTGTGTTTTGAATGAGTTTGCACAAGTTTGATGTATATGTACACAGCGTGCGAAAGCATCAGACGGAATCTGTGTGCATTCACTTATCTGTATGGGCGTGCGCATGAAGGTGCGAGGGTGTTTTTCCAATCATAGATAGCTCGAAGTTACCACTCACTAATCCTCTAATGAACCGGCACAGTTCAGATACAAACTGCCTCCATGAAACTGCTCAGTGGAAGAGAAAGCACATGGCCTCCTGTCATCCTTCCTTCCACAGCCTCATCCCCTCCCACCCACCATCATGCCTTCTTCCATTCCTGCAACCTTCAGTCTATGCTGATCCCTTCTTTACTCGTTCCACATCCGATTGGTAATTCATTTCCTAAATGGTTTCTCCTTTTCCTCCTCCTCTTGTTCCCTACCTGATTTCTCCTTTCTTATTTCATCACTACTTCATTCATTCACTACCTAATCCGTCCTTCCTTCGCATGTTCTGTAGCTGATCTATTTCTTTCTTTCCTTCATCCCTCCTTCCCCCAGTCCATACTACCATTCACTTCCAAGGAATGACACTTCCTATGTGTCCTTCTGTTTCTTTCTAGATCCCTACCGGCCTATTTTTCCACTCCCTTAGTTCCCCCTTCCATTCTCTCTCTCTCCTTCCCCTATTCTACGACTGATGTCTTCCTGTCCTTCCCTTGATACATCATTTCCCAACTACCGGATTCCTCCCTTTATTTTGGTCTCTCCTTCCCTTGTTCACCAACATCCTATTCGCCTTTTCCTCCTTGATCTCTCCTTTCTTCCTTGATCCCTACATACCTCAATCCCTCTATTAACTCTCCATAATGACAACCACATCTCCCTGATACATGCCACGCTTCCGTTCCAGTCAGCCTCTATCCATCACTGGCCTGCTTCATTTATTCTTTTATTTATTTATTTTTTATCTCCATAGAGAAATATAGAACTAGTGTGGAGATACTGGAAACATTTGTTTGACCAGAGGCAACAGCACTAGCCAAACACAAGCCAAACATTAGAACACTTGAAAACAACTCAAACGCCACACTGAGCAGCTCAGACAGGCCCACAGTCCTTTTGGTAAAACACACTCTGCGGTTTCTGCTCTGCTCAATTAATCTGGCTCAGTCAAGACTGCGCTGAACTGTCATCATAACACTAATAAAGAAAAAAGCTTTGAGCTGTTTGCATTAAGTGGCCTGCTTGTCTCAAACTGTCAGTTTGCCTGCGGCTCTGGCTCGGCACAAGTTTTGTCCCTCTCTCTCCACTCATTTATTCCACTGTGGTCGGGGCACAAATCCCCTCATCATCTCAAAGAAAACACTCAAGGCAACATGGCCTTGTAAAGCCTCATTAGGCTTAATAACCTTTAGTGAGCACAGTATGTGCGTGTGTGTGTGTGAGACATATATTCAGGTATATATTTGTGTGGGGCATGTGCATGTGCTTCTCTGCATATGTGCGTGCATGGATGTGTGTGTGTGTGTGCGTGCAGTGTGTGTGTGTCCTCCGAGAGCAGGGCTAGCTCAGAGCCACAATGCGTCTTATTCAGCAGGGTCCCTGGATTATAATGTAATTTCATTCAAAGTCGCAAATTGGGTTTTTTACTGTACTAATCTTCATTTTACTAAGCAGAATGAGGTATGTCATTAAAAAAAAAAAGAAGTTACTTAATGAAAGAATGCAGGGTGGATAATGCAGGATGGATAGATTGCAGAGGGGAAAGTAGTTCTCCGCCAGAACGATGAAGGTTAATTCAAATCACAAACAGTAAAAACTTCATGAATAATATACCATAATGACAATAGGGATAATGGGATAATGACATCAGCATTTGTAGTTTAGGCATTCAGCAAATGCCGTGATTCAAAAGGACTGTGGCACAGTAACAAGTGCAAGGGGTTGGATCAACAGGATCCAAGCAAATATGCCTTTGTACTAATATTATGTATGCTCAATGTCTGGTTAAAAAATGAGGCAGGTAGAAACTAGACTGTGTGAAATATGAGCAAAATGCTTTCGTCCGGAACATTGTAATATAACATTTAATGTGGAAATCATTGAGCTAACTGAACTACAAAGAGGAAGAAAAGCATAAATGGTATTCCTGTACATTGTGCTTTATGGAGGACTTTCAAGGTATATTTCATTAATATTAAGTGCAGCTGGGAGTAAAGTGAAAGTAACTGAGCTGTAGGAACAAAGCTCCCACTGTGAATATGACAAATAATGAATTCACACCATATCATATTCAGGAATCAGCAAAACCATTTCCTTTTGCGCTCCCTGCTAATACATTCGCGGAATAGAAATCATGATCCGCAAAATAATTCCCCGTGATATTATCAGCGAATCTAGAATTGTTTGGCGAGACCACGCTTTAAAAAAAAAAAAAAAAGGGCCGGCTGCATTACAAAATGGAGATTTCAAAGATGTTCTTTTTGAATTAAATCTCTTGGCAATTGTGCTGCCAAATAATTTCACTCTATAATAAAACCACGCTACTGTTACGAACACACCCTAACATACTGGTAGAATACCAATTCTCAAACCCAGCTCAGTCATTTGGTGGGTTATAATTGTGGTTATTTCTGTATTCCTTCACTTAAAAACATAAAATATCCTCAGTTTAATTTCTTACCCTCATTCAATGAAACGTTACTGATGAGCAAATCACCTGCCCAAATGTCCATTAGGTCCCTGATGGGAATCAGAAGACCAGAAGCCCATTCCCTTTTCCTTTCCCCTCCTCCCTTGGCCCCTTCTTCCTCTCTCCTCCCATCCTCCGTGCCATAGATGGACAGGAGAGATTTACAGTTAGGGGTCACACACAGTGGTTCTAATTAGCTTAAGTAGGTTGGGGGGAATAAGCACTTCCTTGCTGAGACGCATCACCAAGTCCCACAGCTCCGTCTGACGAAGCAGAAAGAGGCGAAACGCAGATGGACAACCGACCTCTGTCTCCGCCTTCCTGTGTGTCTGCTCTCTGTCTCGCCCGGCGCTGAAATTTTCCCAGTATTGCAGCTCAGGAATATTTTTGACAATAGAGAACTTGTGAACTATAAGAAATGTACTCGTCAAGTACATAATGATGACAGCCCTTCAGCAGCGGGGTTTTGGGCGTACTGGAAGGTAGTCTGGGAAATATCTGTCATCACAACCTCCAAGAAATGTCACACATGCTGTATGGCGCCGCCATTGCGGCTGAGCCAGGTTCATTTCTTTGTTTTTGTTCTTAGACGAAATGTGAAATATTAAATTAGCTGACAGTGGAGAAAATTAATACTGTGCCAAATACTAATTAATTCTTCAAGGACTCTTCTCATGGACTCTCTGACCTTGAGGAAGTCTATTTATCCTGCGATGGAAACAGTCACCTTTTATTTTTTGTGGTAAAATGTGTGTAAAATTTACTTGACAGCTCGTAGGAAGCACCTGCAAGTGTGTGTGTGTGTGTATCCACCTCTATCGGATGTCCAGGGAAGGAAATCTGCTCACCAGAAAAACATGGGCTCAAATCCCAATGCCCTGCAGAAAAATCTCCAATTTTTCAAAAACTCAGGGGAGAAGGCACTCCTTCCAAAAACAACAACAACAACACACACACACACACACACACACACACACACACACACACACACACACACACAAAACCAACCCTCCTCTTTTTGGATCAATCTGTGACGGAGTCTGCAAATTTTTGGCAGAGGCGTTTGTTTTGTCTCTGCATTTCTCCAGCCCTCCTCCTCCCTCTCAGGAGCAGTCCTATCCCACTGATCCCAACATAGCATTTTTAATTAGAATCACATCTTCTCTTTGTGTATTTTACATATCAGCTGAGAAACCTGCGCATGCTTCCCTAACAGCTTGCTTCCCTGTTGACCCAACCCACTTGTCACTGCCCTCTCTCTGTGTGCGCGTTTAAGAGCCTGCCCCACCTCCTACCCGCCTCCTTTCCATTTTATTCCTCACAATGCTCCCCGTCTACAGAGGCGCGCCCTGGAGTGTTAGCGAAAGGCCATGCATTACAAACATTCACTGGCCTTGTGCTGAAAGCCATACTGTTTAAGGGCAGCAGCAAGCATTTTATTTTTTATCGTTATCGTTTTCGATAAAGTGGTTGCATGTTTTTTTTTTATGATCAGTTGTTGACTGTGTAAACTGTCAGAGGAGGACAAGGTGATGTCTTCCAATTGCATAAAATCGGAAGAAACGTTAAATTTACAATGGTATAAAAAGGGGAAGAGCAGCAAATCCTTGATTATGAGAAGATGGAAGCGGATAAAGTTTGCCAGTTTTGCTTAATAAATGATGATTTTTTTAATGAATTAATCAATCCAGTAAGGATTTTAGCACTATACTGCTTACCCAAGCAACAGTACACTCTGTCACAAGAACAGAAAGGGAGCAGTCTTACTTTATATTATGTAAAATTCTATTCAAGTGTCCTATTCCTAATATATTTTGTTATACTTCTGGTTCCAACTGGCTGATTATTCTGCACTTCATTCTCCTGAAGGTCACTTGTCCTTGGTCCCACACTGAACTCAGCACTGTGACATCTTTAACCATGGATTGCCATTGGATAAAATCTGAATTTCTGTCCCTAGCCCCTTTATTTGCTGTTAGCCATTAATCCTTATTGTAGCTCTGCTGTTTTTCACCTACTGCTCACAAACAAAAGGATGTTGCTGCTGCCAGATACCGAGAGCACAACACCTTCTATGAACCAGGAAAGACTCGTCTGGCACTGGGCAGAGAAAAAAAAGATTGCATGACTTTAATGTGCGGCTGAAGCACTTTTGTGTAGCGTAAACACAAAAGCTAACCAAAAACAGGCATCCGTTTATGTGAAAATGCCGCAATGACATTATTGCTATAAATACGGAAAAGCTGTGACAGAGACACACAGAGAAAGAGAGTGATGGTTGCTTCTCTTTTGCCCAATGGCTGCTTGGCACAGTTCTGTAGAACTGACTGGCCTCCCACAGCTCAAAAAAATAAATAAAAAACCTCCTTCCCGGTCCACCCCTTCTTCTCTTTCTCCCCTCATCTCTCCCTCTTTCCTTCTGCTCGCCCCTCCTTATCTCCTTGCATTGCCGACACATTTGTCAAGTGGCGTCGACTTTCTCATTCATGCAAGCTTTATTGAAATCGAATAAGCAATCCACTGTTGACAAAGAGACGCGACAGGACAAAGATTTGGGACTTAAACTATATATCTTTCCCTCCACTCCTCCCTCATCCTCTCCTCCCTCTTCCTGATGCCGCCTCTTAGTTCAGCCTGTGTGTGAGTGTGTGTGAGTGTGTGTGTGTGTGTGTGTGTGTGTGTGTGTGTGTGTCTCACTTGAACCTGTGTGAAAGTTGAAAGTCCTCTTTATGTGCACGTGACTTTCTCTGAGTGTGTGTGTGTGTGTGTGTGTGTCTGTGTGTGTGTGTGTGGTGTCTCGGTCGCCCCCGTGTAAGAGTGTGTACACTCAAATGTGTGCGTGACGGAGATGCATTTGGCTGCTCGGCTGGAAAGAGGCGGACATGACTGAAGCTGGATTGACTGACTGGCCAGCAGTTCGACTGCTGCGGGGAACACTAACGTGACACACACACACACACACACTCATTGATTGCCTACCTACAAATCTGTGCACACGTGGGGGAAACGCCTACATACGCATATATGTGATCGCACACAAACAGCACAAGCTGCAGAACCACACCTCTTCCAAAGCATCCATCCATCCATCCATCAGTATCTCGACTGTTTGAATGATTCACTCTGAAAGGTGCCAAAACACAGCAGTCCTCAATCATACGTGCACACACACAAATTCACATCCACACTCTCATCCAAAGTCGGACTCTGTTAACACACACACACACACACACACACACACACACACACACACACACACACACACACA
>JAVQJF010100868.1:0-118359 GCA_036023855.1 Gadopsis marmoratus | reverse complement strand
CCCGGGAAGAGCTAGAAAGCGTTGCAGGGGAAAGGGACGTGTGGATAACCCTGCTTAGCCTGTTGCCTCCGCGACCCGGCCCCGGATAAGCGGTGGAAAATGGATGGATGGATGGATAGTGCAAGCTAGCCTTTCATTTTTTTTTTTTTTCACAAACAGAAGGTTCATTGCCAAACATGTAAACACATTTGGAATTTGCTTGGGTGTACAAAAATAAACATAGTAAGTAGGAAATATAAAGAAGGATTAAGCAAGTACTGCAAGTCAAAAAGCATGAATAGAAAATTGACAATATGCACAATATGCCTGTTTAAATGAAAGAGCTAAATAGTACATTTCATAGCCAATTTCAGCTGCCCAAACCATGGAGGGATGGCAAAATTCTTTCCTTGTCAGGTGTGACTTTGCCAGGCTGATTGAATCAGATTAAAACAAATGGACTCAGCTGAATCTGTTTTGTAGTGATTAAAGTCCTGCGCCAGGTACACCCCCCCAACCCCTCCGTGGTGCTAAGCTCTCAGTTCCTGGAATGAGACTTGAGAGCATGAAGTGAGGAAACAAAGATGCTGCAGAAACATTATGTTGGGATGTTACACTGATCCCTCCAAGAGCTGAGAGAGGAGAAGTGGGATGTGAGCTACTGGGAAATATCTCTTGGATATCTGGCAGTAGGGAAATAAATGTAATCCCTCCTTGTTATTATCTTCATCTGGGCTCTTGTGCACTTGAGATAATGTCGGCGAGGAGGAGTTAGAGCAAAAGCATACTCCTGCCAAATAATGCATGCATCTGATTAGCCTTTGCCTGTTGTGTGGCATATCTCTAAAATCTATGGCAGATGGCAAAAACACAAAGAAGGTAGAGGATGCATAATTCCGTTTGACTCTATTCTCCTTCATGCTCTTCCAAATGGCTCTACTTCTCCTGCACATGTATGTGCATATATTCAATAAGTTAAAATCAATGCAGCCGTCTGTGTCATATTAGAAAGCCGTTGTCCAAATCTATTAATTCAGCTTACTAACCAGAGGGGCTCTCCATCTTAATGTGCATCCTGCAAGAACATAGAAATGAATTGCTTTCTACTTGGCAATCTTACAAAAACACCATGTGCTTTCATGTATTTTTCATAGAAATATCAATTACGAATTACAGGATCATAAAAAAGAGATGCTACGTGTTTTTTTGTGTGTGTGTTAGAAGCTGGTAGTACTGCGTTAAATGGAGCCAGCCCCTGCCTCCTGCACATGCTAAGCATCCTACATGAAGCGGGCTGATTTTTGTCACTTCATTATTCCTTTTGGATTCCTTATCAAAGTGCATACTGCGGCTGTGATTCTCTTTTCTGGTTTATCACACCAAACAGATCAGCCTGAGATTCAAGCCTAATTCTATTAGTCATTCCAGCTCTCTAAGGGGGAAGTAGTATAAAAAAAGAGGGCAGAATACTGGAATACCTTTCCCTCTGTGGGTAGTAGCACACATCCACCCCCACCAGATGGTTTTCGTCTGTCTTTTCTTTCTTTCTTTCTCCCTCATGCAGACAGAAACACACAACCCCCGCACCCCTTAACGTTGTTAGAGTAAGTGATGGGGAGATTCCGATGGGCCAACATGTTCCCCACTTTTCGAATTTGTTACCGCTGTTGTTAGAAGTTCAATGTCTTCCTCTGTCCCCTCTCTTTGGCGTCTGTCGGCTGCTGCTGTGCCTGCAGGACACCAGAGGAGACGACTGGCATCCTCAATGAGGAGGAGCGGTGCTCGCCTTCACGCTCCAGCGCCTGCACGCCTGAAGAGATGACAGGGAGAGGGAAAGGTGTAGGTTGACTGGCCAAAACAGCTTTTGCATTCACATGAACGTATTTTAATGAATACATATGCACGCTGCATATTTGGGCACACATACACAGACTGGACACATACTAACAGCAACACCCGTACAATATAAAGCAATCTAATACAATTCCTCCGACTCCCTTTGGCTGCATTCAGACCAAATAAGGCGCTGCAGCAATTGAACGTGGGTTGTGCATTTAGGCTGCGGCGGTGTCGACTTTAGAGGGTGTTGAAAAAACAACAGTGGCCCTGCTGTGAAAAGTTAAAACAGAATCAACTTTTGGAGAAATTGAACTGACGTCACGCTGCGGTTGCCAATCACGCCGGCAATCCGACGCCCAGGTGAAGAAGAACCTTGTTTGCCATGTAGGGTTGTAGCATTCCGCTGTTTACCGAGCAGCTGCGAAGATGGAAGAGAGATGGAATCGTCGCCGTGATGACTGTACATCAGCTGTTCAACCCTGCCACAAGGGACTACAAAGACGTTAATCGTTGTGCAATTCACTTGGTGCGGTATCGCTCTTCAAGTTGGAATTTCTGGTTAGTACTTCTGGTTAGTATTTCTACTTGTGCTACAATCAGCATGGCCATGTACTGACACTCCCACACTGCCACACAACCCTGCGCCAATCGCCACAATGCCTGATTTGGTCTGAATACAGCCAGGTTTTTCATTCATTCATTCATTCATTCATTATCCATACTGCTTATCCCGAAGGGTCGCGGGGGGGCTGGAGCCAATCCCAGCTAACATTGGGCGAGAGGCAGGGAAACACCCTGGACTGGTCACCAGTCAATCGCAGGGCAAGGTGGTTTTTAAGTACACCAAATGTACAATTCTCTACCAAACCAAACACAAGTGCACCCATGGACACCAAATAAATACATTCATAAATGCTCATACACCCATAGGCCCTTACATACAATCACGTATGTTCTTGCACATACATTGCATTAAAAGTCTGACAAGTCAAGTTGTTGTACTGTTTGCTTTCACTCCCTTTACTTACATACCTATGGCATGGCCCCTACATGTCTTACACGTCCTACATCTTGTATGTAAAGCTATAGAGGAAAACATTAATTTGACATGTGACTGGCACTATATATGTTCTGGGACAATTATAGAGGAAATTAATGTGTTTTGCCAGGGAAGATGAAAATGTCAGTGCTCCACGGAGAAACGAGATATAGGAACTATGTTCATACAAAAGGACAGTAGATGTCTTACTACTGTCAAAAACGTGCTGAGATCAAGTGATATCCTTCCACTGAAGTGAAACAAAGCAAACTGAGAATAATTTCAGCAGTTTGCCATCATCTAATGGAACCTAGAAGTAACTCAACTCTCTATATTAAATGGGAAACTGAACTGAATTGTACAACTTCACACAATGAATGGTATAATGTGCAAGATGCAACATACATCCACCAGTTCACGGATGTGGAAGATCTGTTGGAAAAATATAACTTGTTTTTTGCATCACTCCAAGAGTCAAGAATAGACAACTTTCCACACAGCAAGCTTGCTGGCAGCTGCAGACCACAAATATATTTTTTTAGCAGCCCAAAGATCGAGCTGTACTGGGATATGGTTTATGAAGTCTTGAAAGGGACTCTGAAATGCCCAGGAGTTGTACAGTAATGTCCCTTGGTAATCTTGGATTTATTGGCTGCTAGCAGGAAAATGGTATGGAAGCGTCACCCCCCTACACAAAGACAGTGGCTGGATGGAGTAGAAGAAATGTTTGTAATGGAGAAACTAACATATTTCAAGAATCCAAGAAGCCCAATTTGAGCAGAAATGGGAAATATGTATGTATGTGTGGATCCCAAAGAAACAACACCAATAGTTAAAATGTAAGCGGACGGACACAAAGACGTAACATTGTGACTGTAAGCATAAGATGTACAAACCCCAGCAGTAATTTCTTATTGTTGAAAATGCAATAAATAGAAAAAGAAAATGTGCTGAAACCAGTTCATGTTTGTTCTACAATTGATATAATTACTTCTGATACTGAGGAAAACTGTACTACTTAATGATCACTTAATGATTTTTCTTCCATCAGGGAAGAAAAAATCCATTGATGGAATAACCTGGTCATTCAGTATGTTCAGGCAGTCAGATGACTTCATTCTTTGGCCACATAATGTTGCTGAACCTAGATCTGACCAACTGCAGCAACCCCAGATCATTGCACTGCCCCCACAGGCTTGTACAGTAGGCACTAGGCATGATGGGAGCATCACTTCATCTGCCTCTCTTCTTACTCTGATGCGCCCATCACTCATCAGGCCACATGACCTTCTTTCATTGCTCCAGAGTCCAATCTTTATGCTCCCTAGCAAATTGAAGCCTGTTTTTCCCAGATTAGCCTCACTGATAAGTGGTTTTCTTACAGCTACACAGCCGTTCAGTCCCAATCCTTTGAGTTCCCTTTGCATTGTGCATGTGGAAATGTTTTTACTTTCACTATTGAACATTGCCCGAAGTTGTACTGTTTTTTTACGATTTGATTTCACCAAATATTTAAGTGGTCGCCGATCACGATCATTTAGGAATTTTTGTCCAACCACATTTCTTCCTGGAAGATGGTGGTTCCCTACTATCCTTCCAGTTTTTAATAATGCGTTGGACAGTTCTTAGCCCAATTTCAGTAGTTTCAGCAATCTCCTTAGATGTTTTGTTTGCTTGATGCATGCCAATAATTTGACCCTTCTGAAACTGATTAACAGCTTTTCCACTACCATAGGACGTGTCTTTCGACATGGTTGTTGACATGAGAAATGAGAAGCTTCTCACTGCGTCAGTTAGGGTTAAATAACTTGTTGCCAGCTGAAACATAATCACCCCTACAGTAATTATCCAATGGGAGGCTCTTACCTATTTGCTTAATTAAATCCAGGTGGTGACTTTTTTGTATTTGGCAACGTGACCATAATTTCAAGAAGACAGGGTTGCACCGGTTTTACCCTTAAATATCAAACATCAGAGCATCCTTGAATGCACAATAAGGAAGTCTTCAAAACAGCCCCTGTCTGTGACTTTGCTACCATCCGAGCATCATTTAACTTTGACAAGCAAAATGAAATAAAGGAGAATAAAATGTTCAGAGTGATGAATACCCATCTCAAGCGGGTTTCGGGGCTCTGCAAATTGATTTTTATATATAGTCGAATTAATGGGCACTGATACCTGCCTGGAATGTAGAAAATATCAGTAAATATTTGTAGTTGTTGTATAGGATTTAATGACCTTGAAGAGCCAAAACATCAATGAATGATCTCAATTATGTGGAGCAAATAAATACTTTTATTATACTGGCACCTATGAAGTGTCTCTATTTATTTTTGTGTGGGTTTCATCTTGAGTCAGTTTGGTGTAAACTCCTCTGTCTTCAGCCTGTATGGTCCGTTCTATTCACAATTAACACAGCCACCCTCTTTTTGCTCTGGGAGATAATCTGCATCTTCATTTCAACTTCATTTAAAACGAAAAATGATTTCATTTAACTGAGACCAATTGGGCTGTCATTAAAAATGCCCCGTAGACCCTTGTATAACCATAAGCAAAATGCCAGATAGCGCAGATTTAATGCCGTAGTCCAAGGTGAATTTGAATGCAAAGACAAGCATTCTGTCTGTGAATGAACAGATTGCTCATGCCTGATCCAGCAGGTCGACCGCCTGAGCTGGTGGGTGAATCTGGCTCTGCGATGTAGACAACATGATGACAAATCGTCTCCACAAAATGTTGCGGGGTGAATAAGAAATAATTTAATTACATGCAATTAAATAACCTCCTGCTGCCCACAATCACCACACACACAATCAAACGTCCATGGTCACATCAAAGTACTGTACTGTTTAGTATCTATAAAGTAAGAACCATGCACAAAACATGAAGGCATATAGTAGAACGCATGACGTGATTAAATACAAGCCTCTTTGCTTTGGTCAGTGTTATTACTGACTAACATGCATTCTCAGGCATGCAACAATTTCAACTCCAAGCAAAATGTAATTTAAATGTAGTGTGGCGTGACAGTTTTAATGAAATATTCCTCGCTTTTTTGCCAACAACACTTGAGAACAAGCTTCCAAAACAATCATAAATAATATAGTGAGCAATTGGTTCTTTTTGGCACATTTCATGCATGTCACATTGTATTTCCTAGGAGCGTGACTCTGGGTATGGCAATGTCAGATCATTGGTCCGCCGTTTTGGTCAAGACAATAGGTCAATATCTCAACAAATATTGGATGGATTGTCATGAATTTTTGGACAGACATACAGCGGGTAAAATAAGTATTGAACACATCAACATTTCACTCAGTAAATATATTTGTAACGGGGCCATTGTAATGACATTTTCACCAAACGTCAGCAAGAAGCCATGCAATCCACGCACGCAAAGAAATCAAACCATAGATGTCCATACATTAAGTTATGTGTAATAATGTGAAATGACGCAGGGAAAAAGTATTGAACACATGAAGAAAGGGAGGTGCAAAAAGGCAGGGAAAGCCAAGACACCAGCTGAAATCTATTAGTAATCAGAAAGCTCTCCTGCCCCTTGTCAGTGCAAATTAATACCAGCTGGTTCAGTCCCAACTGATGGCCTATAAAAAGGTGTCTCATCACCAAGGTGTCGCACAAGAAACAGCTCATGGGGAGTAAAAGCAAAGCGTGCGCCCGAGACCTTTGCAACCTTATTGTTGCAAAACATACTGATGGTAACACGCTGGTTACAGAAGGATTTCTAAACTGTAAACTCATGACGGTAGTTGATATGTGACCGTTGTGCCTTCTTTGAATATGAAGTCACGGTATCCAAATTTGTAACATGACCACAGTGAGATGTGTCTGATAAGGCACATTGCACTAATTATTGGCTTATAAGTTGTGAAAACAGTGAAGGACAAGATGGATGTGTGGGTTTTTTTTTTGTTTTGTTTATTTTCTACAAAATTAAGACGGAGAAAATAAGGACTGACTCTAGTCCCCATACTGATGTCACGTCATTCCACCTGAAGCTGTGGAAGTGACGAAGGTGTGGAAAGTTTCAAGGTCTTTTGGGAGAGAAAAGATCTGATGTTTAAAATGTTTCAGAAAACAATCGTTGTAATTACACGGTTTGGCCACTGTCGAATTGGCTTCAAAGCCCAGCGCACTTCCTGGGGGCTTGGTCTCTACGCATTGGCAGAGTTAATGTGAATGGGGAGGGCATTTTTATTTTGTTTAAGGTCAGATTGCTGAACATAGCAATGCACTACATCAAGTTTTAAGTTCTGAATAATTGTATGTCATACTGGTGCTCAAAGCGATGGGGGAAGACGGTCTGTCTCCGTCAATGTCTATAAAAGTAAGAAATGGATTCAGTCCAACAGATACAGGCAGTGTTCAAGAATATACCTGTGAGTGACAGTCAGTTAGTTGGGGAAGTGGGGAAAGGAAGATGCCCTTTATGTGAGGGGCAGGAAAGGCGACTGTGTCTCCTTCACTTCAGTGACTCCCTCTCTCCTGTACAAGAAAGCTGTCGGCCATCTTCCAAGAGGACTCTCTTTCACTCAATCTCGCCTTTATCTTCCTGCCTACCTGCCGCCTTTCTCCCCCTTCACTCTTTTCATATGCAGTGTCTCACAACTCCCTTTTCCAGGCCACTCTCTTCTCTTTCTCTGTCAGCGCCTGTTAAATCAGATAGATTGCAGGTGTGTTTCCTCTGTGAATGAGGCTTCTCTGCTGCTGCACGCCTGCAACCTCTCAGCATGACGCAGGACGTCTCCCAATTTACTGTGCCGTAATTTATCCACGGACCCTAAACATACTTAAACAGCATTTATATATGCAGGCCTTATGGTTATCCTATTTATCATAGACCGCTACCTCTGCATTAATTCTGAGGTGGGATTAACTACAAATGCCGCTGTCAGTGAGCATATAAAGTCTAGCAATAAACTGCCCAACTTCATCCACTGCCCATACAGTGGAGATATTACTCAACAGGCCAATCTGTGATTATTCTGCATTCATTTTCCCCAGGTGTTTTTAGCATGAGACGATGCATGTGCGCTGAATACGATTTTCTATCTCGCCTGCTGTGTTTTTAGGTGCATTTTCTTCCCTGTATCCTCAAACTGGCAGCCGCTATCAGTAAATGGCACCAACCTTTCTGTGCGGGGTGAAAATGACTGCCTTGTAAGCTTTGCACCGGCCTCAGCCCTCTCCCAAGATGGTAGTTAAAAAAACGATGTTGACCTATGCGTGGCCTCAGAACTGTATATCTCAGCCAGAACAGCACGCAGGAAATAATCCCCCCAGTTTTGAATTATTATGTGTCCCAAGGTCCCTAAATGGATTTTCTTGGGAGCAATGCGAGCCTAGAAGCTGGACATCAGACTATTTTGCTTTGTAGGTGTATTTTGTTTTTTTTTTTTTGCTTATTGATTTTAATATTACCTAGACTTCCATAATCCCACTTATACAATTAGATTTAGCATCACTCTTCCAGTGGTGCAGATTAATTGAGTCTCTATTGACAGGTTTCAATTAATTGGACAGGGCCCTGGATTCTAACTGTACAAAATTCTTTAATAGCCGACTCTATATCAAGGATATTACACTGATGGATGATATGAGGTCTGGCCTTTTAAGATCCCAACAGTAAACAATCTGGTTGAGACTATCGTGACATTTCCAAACCAAGCCCTTTCTTCTTTTCATTTCCAAAGTGTCCGTCTGTGGGTGCAGGGCTCTATATAAAACAGTCACTGTTCCTGGCTCTGTCCTCACAAGCTCTCAAAGGTCAGCCCATGGACAACACCAAGTGCTCTAATTGTATTTCGCTGAAAAGATTGTCTAGGGAGCACAGGTCTAGCAGCATTGTAGCTGCCGCACAAAGTAGGTGTTTGTCTGCATTAGGGTTAGGGTTCAATCTAAAATTGCTTCAGTTTCATGGGGATCTCAGGGTGTTGACCCTGCCAAGACAGGTGTTGCTTAAGAGCTGCTGATTCCTTTGTGCGTTTTTTTTGTCTTTTTCAACATACTTAAGCTTTTACATAATGGGAAGCGACAGGAAATGTTTATATCTAAGTACCCCACGTCCGCCATCCTTGATGTCTTCATGTTGGAAACAATTTAAATTGTAAAAAAAATGCTTCAAAAAGGGCACCTTGGAGGAAAAAGGAGGAAAAACTCAAAACAAGTCAAAAAGTCAGTCTGATCTCCCATAATCCTTCTCTTCTCTACATGTTTCCGAGACTGGGTTGCAGACGTTTGACAGAAACCATTTTAGTTCAATGATGCTTCTGTTCTTAAAACAAGTTTGGTATGCTGAAATAAACATTCAGAGTTGCATTTTTTTTTTTCATTCAGTAACAGCGCTCACTGCTTTGTCCTTTTCACAATGTGAAATCATTACACAGAAACTGTAACTGGCAGACCACCACTATATTAAGGGTTTCAGTAGTTCAGATTGGTATAAAAGGTAACTGTCAAACTACATACAGATGTTTGGCTGTGATTTATTTTACAAAACATTCTGAGTCTATAGCATGAAGCAACTCGGTCCTCTTGAGGGAAGATTTTTTTTGGCAGCATTCATTCCTTACAATCAGGTGGAGGCAAAGGTGACCTCTGCCAAGCAAGTATCTCAGGCTGAAGCACTTTCCCTGTAGCTCTTTCCTGCCACACGGGCCATCAGAAAGCCAGGCTCAATCCACTTTTCTAAATTGCTACCATTTAATGGAACACCTTGACCCAATGTCCCTCCCTGCCAAAAATAAATAAAGAAGTTGTTGGTAAAAATGAGGCCTTCCAACTTAGGTGATACCTGTGGAAAATTGAACGTTTCAAACACCGCTTTTATGGAATTGCTTGACGGAGCTCTTCAAGAGATCTTCAGTGGGAAGGAGTGGTATTTTCTGTCTGTTTCTATAGAGACACAAAATACTTGGGGTATGTGTGAATATTTCCTTAATGCATGTTTTGGATAAAGTAAAATGTGGGAAATTTAAGTGTTTAAGAGAATAAACAGTTTTAAAGAAAAACTGTCTTTTTGTCCACAGGTATTTTGAGACCTGAACCAAATGTGGACAATAGCCACAGAAAAAAGTCTGATTCCTCATGTTAGTCCCAGGTGGGTGGAGGAGCAGCTTGGTGTATGAAGTTAAAACAAGAAGGGTGGAGCATTTCTGCACTAAAAAGTGAAGAGGTTGCTTTTTAAAAACGAATTCCTGGTTTCCATAGCAGTTATCAAACTCATCTTTTGGCTGGTAATTCCTGCAAAACTTGGAGGCTGACTTTAATATTTTGATATTGTTGAAAACCCCACGTAGATATACAGTAGCTCAGTATAACCCCTTTTGAGAGGGCTGGAAAAATTCTAGTTGATTGTCTTCCTCCGACTGTACAGTAAACCCCCTCAGATCCAAGATCTTGGATCAGTCTGTAAAAATACAGTCTCTTCAAACACTGGCAGTTTAAAATGTTTCTCTAGGGTTAACGCCTCAGAGGGCTCTGATGAGACTTGAAATGTAGCTGGCCATTAAGCGTCCCACACATTAAATTAAGTCAGCAAGAATCTAATTAGCAGTGACTGCTGACTTGAGTGACATCTTGTTTACGCATTGCGTCGATAAGAGAGTGATGTTTGCCAAAACCAAAGGGATGAAACAAAGTCCCCGTTCTTAGCCAGTGGCTTAGTGGTCAAAGCAAACTTGATTGCTTTTGAAATTATCCATATAAATGAATTTCCAGGGTACTTCATCAACATCGATTGACAATCTTTCTTAAATCAAAAATATAATTTCCATTTGGCCTTAAAGAGAGACCAAAGAAACAAAAATCCAGAAGGAAGATTATCCAGGCTAGAGTCTTTTTTGCATGCATGCATGTATCTCCAAGGTGGCTACAGCTATCAAAAGATGCCTCGACTCCAACAAAAAATTCCCTTTTCCCCTCAAGTGTCCTTGAGTTTCTGTGCCCTGGACGTTCAGATTGGTGGAGGTGAATTGCAGATGTATTGGTTAAACCTTTCACTGGTATCAGCTCCAAATGTTGCAATGGACAGAAAGTGCAGGCGGGATTACACTTCCATTGGCATCCAGGGTGGTCTTTTGATCTCAGCTGGAACCCCACTTGCCTGCTGGGTGGGTTTAGAAGGCAAGCTGAGAGCCCGGCACAAGCAGTGTGTGAACCTGGGCTGGAAGCCAGCTGTTGGAGGTGGAACTGAACTATCCATTGATAACATGGGAAAAACTGTTGTTCATTTGTGGTTGAAGGCGTCTTCCACACAGATAAACACAGGAATTTCCACACTAGCTACATTTCTAAAAGGGCCTTGTGGAACTCGAGGCATATTATATGAAGCTGGAATCAACATTCAAACTGCAATTAATATTTTTTAGTATACTGGTGTGTGAGCAGATCAAATGGCTTCTTCCAGCATAGCGGAACATGGAACATTTCCAAGCATGAACTGCAACAAAACGCGCAAATATTGTTTGGTAAAACTAGGATTAAAGTGATTCAACGTGACTTTGTAAAAAGTAAAGTACAAAACATCCATCCTTGCACTGTGAAAGTTGATTGGAACGTGGAAATGATAATTGTGACAACTTTACCTATATGTATATTCAGAGACAACCCAATCTCCTACAAAAACAAATGTCTTCATACTACTAATTTGCTCTGCCAAATGCACTTGTGTGACACACTTATCCAGAGAGAATCTGGGTGAATGATTCGATGTACAAAAGGACAAGACTCTGACACCAGACACCAGGGTTCACATCTTGCATCACAATCATTGTGAGGTTAGGCTGCTATACCACTGAAACTAACCTTACACACAGGAGTATGCATTGAAGCGTAGACATACTGACATTCAGACTAAACACAATCCTGCTTCTAATGCAAATTAATTGTCTATGAACAGCTTTTTAGGAGACACGGTGGTATAAGAAGTTACCCATATGTGGTGATTCATGTGATATTTGATTTATGGTATGGACTATTGTATGCTAAATTGTGCTCTTGTATAAATTGGGCAATTAACAACGAAGGTTTAGCCCCTTTTAAGTGGGGCTCCATACCTGGTACTGATCAGCCAATCACTGGTGGATAGAAGAAAGATATTTGAGCTTTTGGCAAAGGCCTCATGCAGAATTGCATCAAGCCCAATTATTAATAAAATTGTATTTTTGCACATAAGTTATTACAGTTCATTCTGGGGAGTTGCTGCTTTTCATGGATTTTTTAAAAATTGTGCGAAAATATGGAGGCCATGCAAGGTTAGCTCACCCACATTATAAAAAAATAAAAAAATCGCATTATTGTAAAGGTTAATGATATTTCAAAACCACTGCAAGTACTGTATACCAATTTATGAGCAGTTACTAAGTAACAAAGAACAGGAATGACCTCATAATTGACAAATCGCTATAAGAGAACGTCCTGAATAACTGAATCAAGGACATCTAGTGGGCAATGATGAGTTACAAGAGAACTGGACTGGGACATACTATATTTGTGAATCATTTTGTAATGATTAGTTCACAGATATGATGTGAACAGACATACTGACCACTTTCTTCATGAGTCATCATAGTCTCAAAGCTAATTAATTCTATTAATTACACTCTAGTAAAGCGATGCATCATACTGATAAGTTACAAGTGACCCTACGGCCACAGACCACAGACCCTTCAATAGGCCCTTTTAACGGCAGACATTTTGACTTGTGAAAGCAGGAAAAGCACAGGGATAAGTAATAAAATTAACGACGGCTCCATTCCATTAAGTGTGCCAGTAAGCATGTCATTGAGTGAGCATACACCAGAGCCCTGGATTCTGGCTCTCCTAAATGGAATGAAGACACACATTTAGACTCGATGCTAACTATCCAACAACATCTGGTGAGTGAAGTGTTGCCAAACATGCACAGCAAATACTTGCATTTCTACAAACATGCAAGAATGCAAACGCTGACCTGTGTGTGAGTGTGTGTGTGTGGCTCTGCTTTCATAGCATGATGCTAAAGGTTTCACACCTAATCATCTGCTCAGCCGTCCTGGAGAAACTCACTGGAGATATCATGCTGTGCTGAAATGAAGCAGTTTTTCTGCTAAGTGTTAGTTTTCCTCTTTCATGAAAGGAAGCATGAAGTAATGAGGGATTACTTAGTAACTTCTAATTATCCACTATATAGTTCGCTATTCAGATTTATTCAAGACCTGCTCATTAGCGATTCATCAATGATCTAATTGCTGAATTTAATTTCTGACTCGTTCCTTAGCAACTGCTCCCGTATTGTAAAGCGTTATGAGGATAGCTGCCTCTCAAACCTCTGCTGTCATCCCTGTGAACGAACTGAATGAATTAGGTTTGTGGTGCTCAGATCATTGAAAGAAATTACTGTTCACAGCTAGGTCTGGATTACACAGTGACAAGGACGTTAGGAAAGGCAAGTTCCTGCTGTGATTCTCAATAGTTTTGGTTAAACCAATCTCCAATCAGGAAAAATGAAGTCAGACACAATGGTGAATTTGTCTTGTTTTGAGCAGCATGATTAAAATTCTATTCACCACTCCTGTATTAGGATGGCAGGTAAGTAGGCTCAGCACATAAGACTTAAACTATGTGCATAGTTAGATACCACTAGGGGTAAAAATGTTTCATTGTGATTTGGCCTTTTCTGACCCTTTCAAAACTCCTCCGTGTAGTTGGAGGGGAATTGTTGAACACAATCTATCAGTGATGCCAATGCAGGTAGAAAATCTCAAAGCTGTTTCCTGTTCTGAATGCATCACATCAACATAAAACCGAGTCACGCTTATGTGACTATGTGCTGTGCTGCTTTTTTGTGCGAGTGCATTTTGTCAATTGACTCTACGTTGTTCCTTGAAGCATTGCTGAAACGAATGCACCAACGTTTGAACAATCAAACAAGCCCTGTATGCTTATATATCTCTCCCCCACCCCCAATGTGAGCTCAAGCACCAAATGTTTTCTAAGCATTTTTTTGTGGATTGTGCTTATTTCAGTCATTGATTTTAATTGTGTTAATTTGTTTTTCCAGGGGGTAATTTTACACTGCGATGACCACAAGGTAAAATGATTGTATTAGTCATTCTTACTGACTCATTCTTACTTTTATTTCTTTATTTTGAGGGACAACGCACATTGATCAACATCGCTGCAAATGTGCCAGCGTTATACAAAAGGCTACTTTTTTCAACTGGTGTCCCTTCTTTGCAACGACAAGGTTTTTACTCCAGCTGAAGTGTTTGGTCACTTCTGAAAGCCAAGTTTAACCAGCTGTTCTGAGATGTAAATGGCAAACATTGTCCTTACTACCTTGTTTTTCGAATTCTCTTTGAACGTCCGGGTTTACTTTCTTTTCACCGTTTCATTTACCATTTCTTGCCATGTTTTATGGGGGGGGCATTGATGAAGTGTGATTTGCTGACGTGTCGGATGGATGGTGCAGGAAATGGATCACTTGCTTTGATTAAAGCACCCCGCTTGGCTGGCTTTGCACATCATAATCTAAGAATGGATTACACTGCAGTAATGTGGGTCACAATATTTAGCAACAGTGAAGGCAAAGCCACTGCAGTGCATGGGGAAACAACGCTCGCAGAGAAGATTATACGAGATGATATGAGACGTAGCTCCATACTGTGGACTGTATGCAGAAGCTCACCGCTGCCCATTGAAAGGTGATTTTTTTTTTTTCTTTTCTTTTTTTCTTTCCACACCAACCATTCATATTACTCCTTCGATCCTGCTTCTAATTGTAAAGGTGAGTGTTAAGATGGCTCTGCAGAGGGGATATGTCTGTGTGTGTGTGTGTGTGTGTGTGCATGTGACCATGCATGTGATTGAGTGTGCCGAATTACTGACCTCTAGCGAGGGAGGAGCATTAATGTCCAGTGTGCCGTGAAAGCCGGCCTACGCCCCGTGTCCAAGGTGACTGGCACTGCCCCGTTCCATGGCACACTTCTGCCTCTGATGGATTGACTGGGACTTGGAGGAGGACCTAGTTTTTTGTGTGTGTGTGTGTGTGTAAGCGGTAATTGCGGGAAATTGTCTACAGAACACAGAGTTTAGTTTGGGTTATCTTCCTCCATCACTTGTAAAGACGTTGTTCTTCTGGTTGCTCCTCGGGAACATTTATCAAGCCTGGGACGCCTCATGCTAATGAATCTCCTGCACACTTTCTTCTTTCTAATGATCCTCGGGAAATGCTCCCCTCTTGTCTCCCTCTTATCGCTATCTCCCATGCCCCTTTCATTTATCTAATGCACTCTTTCATTTAAGTAACGTATAAATGAAGTGTGCCTGCAACATTTTCTTCCCATCATGTTCTCCTTATCTCTGCTCCTCTTTCTTTTTAATTCTCTTTCTCTCACTGTACACTTCCGCCACTTTGAATTGAATGGATGAGCCGAACACCCGGAGGATGGTGCTAAACTCTTCCACAAGGCTGTATTGTACACGCCTGGTCCATTTATGGGATGAGTTATAGATTTCCCCTCACCACATGCAGAGGCAGGAATGTGAGCAAACTGCTAACAACACAACTAAGTTTGAGATTTGATTACAGGCTGCCACTTGCAGCCAGGAAAAATCTAATGAAAGCTTTGGTTGTCAACTGTGTCACATTGGTGGCCGACGAATTCCAGCTCCGGCTTTGAGCTCTGATTAATGTGGACGGAAGAGTGAGGACGCGTTCATTTGATGGTTTCATAGCTGATATACCTTAATTTTGTACATTTTTATGCTCATCATCACTGCTTATGCAAGCTGCAATCAACCCGCTGAAGGGCAAAACACCAATTTGTAATTAAATCATTTCTCCTGCCGGTAGAACTTACGTGAGCGAATGAAACATTTAATGTATATTCTCTTTAAAGCCTTTTTGGGCATTTAGAGCAGGTGAAACTTTCGGGGATGCTAGATAAAATTTTAAATAGTATGAGTCAGTGTACAATGTTTGTACCTGTAGTACATGTGTGGTTCTTCCAAAACAATCCCATGACTGCGGTTTCTGGTGACAGAGTCCCATTCTTTACAGATCCATTGTAAAGTGTGGCACTATAGTAACGTCATGCTACTTCTGCCTTTGCCTTGGACAGGAAATAGTCATTTATCCCCATGGAAACAAGAGGACAAGAAAGGGTAAACACATTAACGGTTATAAATGACCAAGGCCGCCATTTGCTTTCATTTTTTTATGCATATAAATAATGTGTATATATGATGTTCTTCAGGTTCATGTGGAGTCGTCTTCTTTTTAATTTCTTCTTCGTTTTTGTTAGTTTTATGTTTCAGACCCAATCTCAATTTGTTTTTTACTGCTTTATATCTATATGAAGTGCTTTTTCGTTTTGAGGAACTAGCATTTTACTTGAGTATTGCAATTATATTTTAGTTCATGTGTCAGAGGGGAATTTTGTACTTATCATGCATTTATTTAAAAATGTAGTTAGTCTGCAGATGATTCAAACTTGACTCTCGGAATGCATTTTTACACCTACCCTATAAAGTTAGCTCTACCTTCACCAGCTACAACAGTGAAATGCTACTTACATGTAAATGGCTCAATGATAATAATCCAATAATGCTGTAATATAATTCTCTGAAAGGAAACATTTGTCACAAGTACTTTTTACTTGTGATGCTAATATACAACTGTGTTTGTTTTTACTTGGGTTTTACATTGCAACTTGCAATAATAACACTAACGTGTACCACTTGTAGCACATGTGACCATTCCCGTACACATTTCTTGCAGGTATATGTAAACCTCTCATCTTCATCTATCCATCACTGTATGGTTTTCCATCACTGCTGACTGATAAGCTGCTTTGACCCTGTGTGTCTACATGTCCCTGCAGTCGATGGAGACGATGATCGATGTTTCAAGTGACATTTCTCAGCTAATAACCTCTTATCCCATCGATTCCCTGCCCAGATATCCTGCTCTGCTCTCTTTCAACAAATGGATTTTGTCCCCTGCTGTCCTTCTCCCCACCCATCTTCTTTTCTCATCTTTCTGTATTTCATAGAATATGTATCATGGACATTCGGGACCTCGTCTTTCCTTTTTGTACTCCATATAGCGCACCCCCCCCCTCCCAAGGCTAAACTGCAAAAAAACAAATATTACCATTTTTAGAGATTGGCCCACTTCAAAAGTCCCCCTGTTAGATTGCCTACAGGAGTGACTGCCTCTGCAGTTATAGTACATCTGAAAGGGCAGAAAAGGGAAGGAATTTGAAAAAGAGCCCTGCCCCCCCCAAAACAAATCCAGTCATGAGTTAACAGAGTCTTTGAGGAGCTCCTCAAAGGAAATGATGTTTCTGCACGCCCATATCACAAAGGCAATCACTACACACTCGCTCGCATCTTAATTAAAACTGTGGGCATGCAGTGACAGCCAGCTGTGCTGCCAACTTTCACATTCCTGTTGAGAAAACTCTTTTTCAGTGTGTGACTTTTAATCTGAATAGTTTGTTTTGTCATTCATATATATTCATACAGAACCCGTACGTTTAGCCAAGGATAAAGGTGAAAATGTGGTTCAAGGGTTGGTTCAGAGATTGTTGTTTGCTGATTTGGAAAAAAGATAACACTTAACAGTAACTGAGAGAAACCTGTGAGCTAGATAATTAATGTTGTAGTCACACTTACTACATTAGATGCATCTCGATGTGCCTCCCCACCCCGAAACACAGCCTACCCTAGAAGAGATGTACTGTGAAACATTTAATTTGCTGAATGCATGAATGTTGTCAGTCACGCAAAAAAAGACTTTAAAAACCACTTAGTTGTGTGTTCATTTCATGTTTCAGTTCTTTAACAATTAGCAATGTCCATGCACTTTATACACACATCCAGGTTTAACATGATAGAAAACCGAAAAGAGAATGGTTTGATGTTCTTTCCGGCTGTCTCTGCGGAAATGTTGATTACAGCTTTCCAGACAAAACAAGCCCGAAGCCTGATATAACATCATTTAGTCATCCCAGTTATGTCCATGATTAATTGCCCTGTGCTCAGTATTATGCTGAATAAGAATGTCTATAACCCACCAATCCAAATGGCCACTGCAGACACTTTTAACCTGACAGGCCATAAACGGCCATAAATTATAAAAAATATTTAAACCCACTATGGATTTTGAACATTTATGTCCCTGCATCGTTTTGCCAAAGGACATGTAGTTTCTAATATCTTTGCTAAATATAAAACTGGTGTATAGACGGGGGAACTTTAAATGCATTTTGCTAAGAATAAAAAGAATCTTAAAGCCTGCAAATTAGACCATATGGCTGAATGTGTCTGCATGGATTGTTTCATCCCACTATGTGTCTATTAAATTGTGCATACACACCATGTCTGTTATGTAATCCCTATTTACATAAAAACACCCTTTTCTCTGATGTCCAAGTCAGGCTGACATTTAGAATTCATATGCTTGCAAGTAATTGTCAAAATTTGCAGGGTGGTTGTACCAGCTTACACCAAATTGTAGCAGCACAATGCTGAGTGTGCTGCTGTTAACACTGCATTCCCTGTAGAGCATGAAGTCTGGAAGAAATCTCTTTACATCAAAGTGTTTACACATTGTTAGACAGTTTCACACTGAACATAATTGTAATACCTTCAAACAACAATCTTAATTGTTAAGCCCACAGGCAATATATATATATATTTTTTTCATTTCAATTGTTGAAATGCATCCTATATTTTACTCCAGTACATAGAAATCTCCATTGAACATGAAGGAAGAGAAACTTTATTACTTTATCTTTATTTTAAACACATAATTACCCTTAGCTGGGTTTCATTTTAGCAGTGATGTTTCTGACTTGAAATGGTCGGCCTAGTATTGTAAATCAGAAGCTAAGCTGTAGGAGCAGCAGCTCACTTAGTTTTATAAGAAAACTATGCCATGAGCAAGAGTTCTGTGGTTACACATTTGTATCATAGCAATACTATCATGGCTTAATCTTGCAGTAGATTTAACCAAATAACACTAAGAGGGTGTGTTTAATTGAATGTTTCACAAACGGTTATTTTTTCATTACACCAATATGTAATTTGATGATGAACTGAAATATCTGCTATCAGCAAAACACTGTTCTGTGGTTGATACTTTCTGTTAAATTGGAAAAAATAATTAAATTGCCTCGAGCTGTATCATTTCGGTGCTTTTAACCTTCAGTGTTCTGTTTTTTTTTTTTTTTTTTTTTTTTTTAACCAAACAAATGGACAACATGAGTGGGATTTGCTACAAACAAAACAGTTTCAGGAGCATTGAATATGTCATGTAAACTCAGCCTTTTTTACAGGACAGAATTATCTTTCTTCATTGCCTAATCCATTTCATTGAGTCATCAAGTAACATCCACTGTTCTATTTTTCCCACAAATCCAAGGCTTTGGATTCAAACACTTTCTTTGAACGGCTACAAATCATCCACTATAATTTCAACAATTGCACAATGCATGGATCATTTGACTGCAAACAAAACATCCTCCGACTCATCAAAGAGAACGTGTCACAGAGCTCAGATGGCAGCACAGCTAAAAATATTAACTGATGGCTGCTTAACTCAAACAAAAAGTTCTTCAGTGCTACAGTGCAACAAATTGCTCTTTTGATGGGCTCTCGCAAGTAGCAACGAATGTGAGCGACAGACAGGGATGGCGGCGTGTGGTCTCTCTTTTTTTTCACTGTGTGTTGTTGAGCTGTGAACCTATCTTTAGTAAATTCCCCATGCCAGGAAGCTGGCACACCAATTCCATGCCACTGTCAATCACTGACACCATGTACTGCTTCGATATAATTTAGAGGAAACTGTGAATTTGGTCATTTAAAGGCAGACATTCGCAATGCCTGGATTAGGATAACTTGGAAGAAGTCAGTTGGGTGATATTTAAAAGTTTTAGACACTGACTTATTTTCTTAGAGCTGTTCTGACTAATGGAAGAACAGAAGGATCATCAATGTGCAATCAGTCTATAGTTTTGCTTTGACATTCATTTCTGCATAACGATGTCAGCAGATTATCTCATCAAACAGAAAATCAGTAATCAACACATGTAGTTTATAAGGACTACATCTGTAGACACAGACTTAGCTCCCATCATGCTGACATACTGGAGCTTCATACCCTCACTTTGTGCCTTCAGACAGTTAATGTTAATATAACATGGGAACAGCTTTGAGTGTGCAACATCGAACATTTTATTATCACAGAAAACTGTATTAGATTAACAAGAAATTGACACGATTTCTCATTTAGCTGGATTAGAGAGGAATTGATTTGTTATTCCATTCTGAAGTCTGTTTTATGATATGTAAATTGGGTAGTTCTATTGGGTACTGTTTTAGGGTTCATTCCTATCTCTCTGGAATAACCTTTTCTGTGACTATAAAGGGCTAAAAATCCTCCACTACCCAATTCACACATGGAGTGCCACAGTCACCGGTCCTTTACTGTTCTCTCTCTTATACTCTTCCACATGTTGCCTTTTATATCGAATGTTTGAATGCATCATATCAGATTTTATGCAGTTGATCTACTTCTCCTATGATCAAAATAATATAATCAACATATACAAATCATAAAACTGGTTCTCTCAGATCTTCTTTCGGTTAAACTCCAATAAATAAGACATTATTACAGGTTCAGACTCCTGAGTTAGTCAAATTTCTTCAAACTTAGAAGCCTTATTGCAGCTTGAGATCCTCTGGTAGGTCTCTATCAGTAATTGCCAAGTTAAGGCTAATAATCGTTATTTTTCATCTTTTTATATTTTCCAGAAATATATCTGCAAATACATGAAGTGGAGGCTTTTGAGCCAAGGGCTGCTGTGCTGTCATCCAAAGACCCAGTCGACCTGCTGAGCGCTACTTCTTTCTGATGGCACATGTAACTGCATGGGTTCAGCCTTCTCCCATTTTTTTCTTTTTTTCTCCCATGCATTTTCTATTTTCAGCTTGTTTGAAGATGTACTTAACGGGGCTCTGTCCCCTTGGCCTTGTTAAACATTCTAATGGGACATATTTTACGATCAGCTTTCTCTTAAAGAACACAGAACAGGAGGATATTTTAAGGTGGGGACAGAGTGAGATAAAGATAAATAGAGAAGTAGAATGCTGAGAGAGATCGAGAGGAGAGGTTGAGTTCTTTCTAACATTTAATGAGCTGAGATTTGGATACATTTATCAACACTGGAAGTTTCAGGCTTCTGCGAGGGGACGTTGGGTTCTGGGTCCTGGCTGAGGGAGCTTTGTATTATTTGCGATTTAATTAGCAGCCGATCACATAAAAAAAGAATGGATTTATCAACAGAGGTGTGTTTCTAAAAGCTTTGATCAGGGAAATCTACTCTGTTACTCGGCTTTTTCAAGTTTTTCAAATCCCTGAATGGTCTGTTTTGAAGGTAAGGTAGCAATAAAAGAAGTATTTTTCCTTTACATTTTCTGGGCTCAAGTTGTCTTGAGATTAAATCAAACAAGGTGATTTGGCAAGTCTGAAATGTCTAGAGTTGGCAATTAGCTTGCTAGATTTCTTACTAATGGGTTTGTGATGGAAGAAACACGTTGATTAAGGTGTCATTTTCAATGTTTTGTTCTTTCAGCTTCCAGAGGCACAGAGACTTTCTTCTACGAGATTCTTCTGCAAAGTCCACTCCTGCAAACTTTTAATAGCTACATATGAGTTCCTGTCATAGTACACACACTAACACATTATAATCTAACAAATTATGCAATGACCATACAACGTTAAAGTGTTTTGGTTCTGTTAAGTGTTCTACAGTGTGGAAAATGGTACCATAGAGGATAAAATTCATGTCGTGTTAGATGTAGAATAGTAATAATGCAAATAAAGAGGAAATAAACAGGGAAACACAAAGCCAACGAGTTAACTGAGTGCAGATGAAAAAGCATTAAGCAAATGAAGCATGTTTAAAAAGTTTTAATGTCTTATATTTTACACACTTATGCTTAATTTATAATTAAGTGATTAATCTGCAGAGCAAGGCTGGAAAATTTGGAACCCAACCTTGCAAGCTTTTCATTACGGAGCTGTGAAACATTGGAAACATGTTTTGTCAATTAGTGCAGCTTAGTGGAACTGATTATGACATATTCATCAAATATGATCTGCTTAAATAACTGTCACCACCCCCGCCATTCACTGTATCTGTCCAAGTTCATACACTGCACAGTTGCAAAGAATACAAGACTTCTAGTTCAAAAGTAGCCCTTTTCATAATTTCAGCGTGATTTTAGTACAAAAATAAATTTCTATGTACAATCAAAAATGCATTGTGTACTTCTTCCCCATGATTTTTTGTCAGTGGGAGAGACAAAAAGCAACGGTAGAGTAGGTAAACATAAAACATGTAAATCCTGGAATCAAACAGGGAGAAGACATAAAAAGAGAAAGAAAAGGGTCGTAGGAACAGGAAGGCAGAGGAGATGACAGAGTAAAAGAGAGCTTGCACAATGTGAAACCAAACATTATGTCTTCTGTTTCCTCAAGCTGTTCATGCCTCTGCTTCCATTAACCTCCATGAGGACAAGAAGAAAACAAACAGATCCTCTCTCCTGCGCTCAGCAGCGCATGTGCTGCTGAGGTGGGGAACGGATCACGGGCGACACAGATTAGGAGTCAACAGGGTTCCCTTCATCTGGCTGGATGCAGCTGGAGGGCCGATTAGACAACCCAAGCGTGGGTGAGGAAGGGGACGCCCGATGCTATCACAGCCTCTCAAACTAACTTCCTCGCTGGGAACTCTGCAGACTACCGTGAAATTGATCAAGCTCCCCGAAAAGATGTCACAGGATGTGTGAGTGGCATGTCAAAAGGAGGGGAATTTGGTTACAATTAGAAGGGGAAAACTGCTAGATGAAGCTGCCTGTAGGTCATGAAAAACCTTCGGCTGTTGTCGTCTGCCAGATCATGTTAGCAGTCTTACCTGGGATCCAGCGTCAATTTGAGTAAATTTGGCTCATTTTTGTTTTTCCGTGCACACGTTTTTGTTTTTTCCTTCAGCTATGACTTCTCACGCCACACACTACTACGGGCATAAACTATAAGAAAAATTGAAAGGGGCACTTGGTATCTTCACCCATAATCACTCACATCATTGGTATTAGAACAGTTCAGGGTAAACGTTTTCTGTCACTGGTTGTACACAAATAAGGGAGAAAGATTTCATGCAACACTATTGCAACTCCGTCACAACTGTTGGTAGTCTTCGAAAGATTACGGTGGGAATTCTTTCCTGAAAGTTTTGCGGTCTGTCAATGGTCGTCGATGGAAGGCAGCACCTTGCATGGCAGCTCCGTCGCCATCGGTGTGCGACTGTGTGAACGAGACCAGTCTGGAAAGTGCTTTGGGACAAGGCAAAAGTTTTGCGAGGGAACACAAAAGCGTGAGGGAATGCAAAAGTGGCAAGAAGTGGAAGAAAAACATTTCCCCACGTGACTTTGCAGGCCCTTTGTACAATTACTTGCAATTGGTCGAAAACATGAATAAAAAGTTACTTCAAATATAACAAGTCGGGTGTTCCATTGAAGACAATTTATATAAAGTTTCCAGTCCGGAAATCTATGGTTCTGCTTGATCAAGAGACATGAATGAGATACTGTTTGAAAGCTCAATATCAGCATTTTTTATCAGAGTTTCTCCATTTGTCTCCATGTTAAAGTGATTCTTTTTCAGAGTAATACTGACTCTCCTGGGGGTCAAATTGATTGGAAAGAGCATCACACAAAAGTCTGCAAGTAAAAACAAAACTGCTGCTAACAGAAATGAATATCCTGAGCAAAGTCTTTTTTTCCTCTCTTTTTCTCTCATTTTTTCCAATTCAAGGTTTATCGTTTTTTTTCTTTAAGTGATGTCGCCCAGACCGCAGATAGCATCTGTCTTTTGAGATGGTGGAAATGATGGTGATCTTTCCCTGTGGTTGGTTTTAAACATTTGGGGGAAGGGATATCCTGCCACCATGTCAGAGCTGCTTTCAGCTTCCTCAAAGATATTCTCCTTCTAAGTCGCTCAAATTGAAAGTAAAAGGTATTTACAGACAATCTGCCATCGCTATCTGAAAAGACTTAATCGGATATGGGCCAGAGTCTAGGTCTCGGATTGCTACTGGGATTATTTGAAAGCGGACGCCAGGACTACCTTTACGTCCTTGTCTGCTCCTCTATCGCTCTTCCACTTCGACGCGTTCACTTTTTCACCGCCTGTGACCTGCACTTCTTCCATTCACTCATCCCAGGCAGGAACTGGGTCAGCTTGACCTTTCATCTGTCAAACACATAACCAAAGTGACCTGACAGGACAGAGCCTGCTTCCCGCCGACTGGCACTTTTCTTTTCTAATGCAGGCTAAAGTAGCTTGCTCTACATTTCCCTTTTTTTAATTTTTTTTTATCTGCAACACTTCAACGGAGTCATGCTACAAACCGCTATCGCTGTCAACGTGAACGTCACCATCCTTTGATTTGAGGCCTCACTCTAATGCTAGGTCTGAGATTTGGAAAAAAAAACAGACTTAAGGAGGTTGACTTCAACCTCAACAACAAGGAGCACACAAATACATCTCCAATATATAATAGTTACAGGGTGACAGCTCATACTTGCCTTGTCTTGTTCCAAGACTGATCCTGATGGAAAATGTCCCAAACATTAAACAAATGCTTGATAAAAAAGAAAAGCACTCTATTTTTCTTTCATCCAGGTTTCTCTTCGACAAAGGCAGGGCTACAGAATGACCCTCTGAAGATGAAAGTCTGAGAGTACTAACAGACTGAAAGCACCATGCTTTGTTAGGAAACATTTGCATTTGAATGATTCTGGTTTGAGTCGGCGGAACAAATGGCCATGGAAATCCTCTGAGTTACAGCACAACTCTCCTCAGCGCCATTTATGTAACCCAATAAAGGGATAATGAGCCATCACTGAACTGTCAATTACAGGTGCAGTTATGTTCTCTGTGGCTTGTTTGTTTTGTTTTGATGTGCCATCATCTTGCAATACTTACTCAACGTCCTCTAGAGAATATTGTATGTACAGAAATGCTGATAACAATAGGGATTATGTAAGTAATGACTGAACTGAGTGAATTATCCGTACTGCCTCCGTAGCTTTTCTTACTGAAGCAAAGGGTAATGCTTCCACATTATAAGGATGGGAACAATAAAAGTGCTACTTTTATATTGTCATGGCGCTTAGTATATAACAACTTATAGACACAAAGAAAACGGGGGCTTCATTGTAGAGCTCCTACGCTGCATTATAATCCCTATTTTATCAAGTAATGTCTGTCTAAAATGGAGTCCTTAAAACTTAATCTTCTTAAAACAAGTGAGCCAGTATGAATATTTCAGCCTGTTTCCAATAGAAGTCTGCTTGCTACACTGGAAGTAAGAAGAATCAAACATTTTAGGATATTCTTAAAACATGACTGGATGCTATATAACTTTGGCTGAACAATGGCCAGTGGAAAGTACAGGTACATTCAATCACATTTCCGACAAATGCAGCATCATCATCAGATGACGTGACTGAAAGCTAATAGAATGGGACAACAAACAGCAACCAACATGTGAACTGACTCGGTGACGTCACCTAAACTACAATATCTTTTAGGTTGCCAACATTAGCCGTTGCTAACATTTCTGCAGCAGCGAAGCATCTGAAAGTATATCCGTGTGTTTCATTGCTTTTCATTTGCAAGAGGAAGGCTGTGTTATTTAATCTTTCAAAAGTTACATCGTTTCACTAAGGTCTCAATTACAGACAAAGTGACTTTATTTGTGCGGCGTACAAATAGCAGTAATTGTCCAGGGTCTGTTATAACAGGCATCACACATTGAGTAAAAAAAACATTTCCTTCACATCTCTTCAGATTCTGTCTTAAGCTGCTCTCTGTCAGTGAACTCTGGCAAATGCCAGTAGTCCTGACGAGCAAGGTTCAACAAGGCAGAAGAAACTCATTAGCGTACCAAGCTCTAATTATTGTCTGAAAAAGTAGGCGAGTGGTATCAAACCGTCTATGCGCACTCACACTTTTTGAAGCTTCTATACTGTTCTGCCCACTGCTCCGTGACCTCAAACCACCCCTCGAAATGGAATGACAGCTTATACCGCCCACACATGTTTGAAGTGGATGTAGGAGAGCTCGCAGCATCAAGTGAGTATAAAAATGCATACTGTAGAGGTCTGTGTGACATTGTCAGATTCTATCATCAAATGGACAAGTCTCAGTGTGGGGCTGTTGCATCTGTGCGGTTCAAAACATCATGATTTATCCAGTGCGCAGTGTTTCCATGAGAAAGAGTAGGTGGTGTTGTTACCTGTTCCCTCCCTGCAACACCAGGTTATTCAAAAAAGTATTACTATCATAATTTAGGATGATAAATCCGTATTATTCCAAGATGAATCATTTTGCCGAGCTCTACTTGTATTACAAAGGTGCTATTTGTATCTGTATTATCTGTTTATGCATTACATTGTCTTCTACTGACATTTATACTCTTCATACGTATAAGCTTTGATGACCAACAAAATAATTTAACTATGTACCTGAATTAATCAAATAATAATATACGATTTGTATTTGATCCCCACCAAAATGGAAACAAATCTAAACTGTGAAAAATCTAAAATCTAAAAGCTGTTTAACTGTTAAAGACCCAATAAAAAAAAATTGGATGTGTATTTAATGGGAGGGATGAATGTAAACAAAAAAACAGGCCATTATATCTCATGTGGCGGGATTTCAAAAAATAAAAACAAAGTTGATTGTGCATGCAGTGGGAGGAGGTCCCGGTTAAAATAAAAATAGTTTGAAATGAAAATTAGAAACCTATAGACCAAAAATTGACAAGCTCCGTTATACCATTTGCATGCAATTATGAGACGGTCCCTAACTTCAGCTCCTCTGTTTCCCTCTACAGTCACCCGTTTGTTACAGACAGACAGTGATTATATGTATAAAGATATATGGCTGTGCTTATTTCAAGAATCAGAGCCGAGTAAAAGTCAAGCAATTTGTTTTCTTGATTAAGCGCATACTCATATATTACATATAAATTACATATACATTGCAAAAAGGTGCAACATGATAGACTAAAAACAATCAACACAGCATCCTGATAAAACCATCATATAGATAGACATTACAAAAACACAAAATACCATAAAAAAATACAAAAGGTAGTAATCTAAAATATGAAAGTGCCTACTTTTTCGAAGTAAAGTGGATAATACTTAAACTTATATTAGTCATATTTAAAATCTAGATGGACTTAAGGCAGGCTGCTGTGTAAGTATCAGGAAAAAGTCACATTTCATAGTGTGAGCTTAGATGAGGGCGATGCAGCTGTTAAGTGCACTCATGGCATCGGGGTTAGATATGGCTGGGTTATTTTGCCGGCTGCATTAGTTGATGCACGAGTAATGAGTGTGTGGCAGGGCAGACCTTCCCCTGGTGAAACTGTGTCAGTCGTCAGTCAGGTGGTAGGAAGCAGAAAAATTCACGTCTTATTTTGAGGCTTATACTCCTGATGTGAGCTGAATTTAAAGTTAAACCGTGTACTTTTCAGCACCTTTGTTCCGAATGAGATTTGCTTATTTTAGGTCTGGTTTACTATTATTTACTCCTATTTACTACTCTGTTTTTTTTTTTTTTGGTTTTTTTTTACGCTCGCTTGAAGAAATCATTGGCAGATTCTTTTGTTTGCTACTTGTAAATAGCTCTACATTAGTCAATATTTTTCCTTTCAGAAGGGGATGCTGTGCAGCGCGGTGGCCAGTTATTCGGCAGGGGGCCAGCAGGAGCCGAGCTGCATGCTACAGCGTGTGTGGTGATTAATCACGCTGTGACTCTGCGTCTCTCGGGCCTGTCAACGACTCTGGCTGCATGAGGTCCCGGGAACATCTGGGGACGTCACGCGGTGACCACAGCCCATTCGTCTCCCAGGGACAGTGACCAGACGTGCCGCCTCAATCTCACCATCCACCCCTCCGCCTCCTCCCCATCTTTACCTCCAGGGTCCCTGCAGACCCAGCTTGGACAAAAGGTGTACACTCTTATTACATGACACATAACACTCTGAGGAACTGTGAACAGAGGAAGGCGATGTCTTGGGGCTGTACATCAGTGACAATAACAACCGGGGCTGGTAATATGCCTGTTGGTGAGCTATCAAGAAGAACAACAACCTGCTGGGTGTGGGAATAAGGCCTGACACATTGCTTTAGCGGGAGCAGCTTAAGACGGGGATGCAGCTTAAAATACCACAGCAACAGACAAACAGAAGTGACACAGCATCAGGCTGATAATATAGATGAATCTTAAAGTTATGCTTAAAGCAGCACAACGGCGTGGAAGCTCTGAAAATATGAAAAGCAATAAAAGCTGACAAAAAAAGAAAAGGGGGGAAAAATTCAAAGAGCTGTCAGTGGCGTATCTTTTCTCGCAGGGGTGCACAGGCAGATCAGCCTCGCTGGAAATAACTACGCAGCTTCTAACAATACAAACAAACCCCGTCCAATCCGAAAACCATCTTGGGCTGATGTCACAAATGTATCAAGCTCTGTACTCGTATGATATTCACTTGCAAAGACAATTGCATTTGCAAGTGGGTTTTATTATTTGCAATCTAGACCCCATGGGCTTCATTAAACACCCGGCTCCCAACTGCAGCGACTCAAAATTATATGTAAAATATACACTCCCACACAATTAAGATAAGGGATTATGTGGTATTTAGAGTGCTCTGTTTATTGTAACAATTCAGCAGCGTAACTGGTTGCACAAAAAGGATGGTCTCAACACAGGTGACCTAAATTTTAGATTAGGAAATATGCAAAGCAAGATTTGCTAAACAAATGCTTCCAGTGGGCAGATGCTTGGCCCATTAAAACAATCCGCTCAATTATTCTCAGTATAGACAGAATGTTTCACTTCAGGCATCGCATACTGAAGCTTATTTTGTAAACATGAGCCTGATTATATCTTGTGATACAATCCTGGTGATTTGCAGCGCAATCAATTCATAAGGCGATAAGATAAAGCGGCAGCGATAAAGTTAACGCAGATGAGGTATTTTGGGCATAAAGGAGCCAGCTGATTGTGCAGTGGCCCCCCGTACCTGTTCCAGGAAGCCGCTGTACAGCACAGATACATGAGCTGGGCCTCCCCTCCCCCTCGCTCTGTGTGTGTGTGTGTGTGTGTGTGACGGCATGATGAATGATCGCCGGGGGGGTGGAGCAGAGGAAATGCAGCCAGGGCAGGTCCGACATGAGGGGATCATGGGATATACCTGCACTGGATTTGTTCTGCGGGCCTCTTTCCATTTGTGTCCTTCTGTCCCAGCCACACGAGGTCTTTGGGAAGCGGCGGTGGCAGGTTTGAGGGCCTCCCTCTAGTGTGACGTTTGACAGGTGGCGGCTCACGGCGCAGTGTTTTTTTTTTTTTTTTCCCGAGGGGAACGTTTGGCGTTTTAAATCCCGCTTAAATCGGCGCTACTGTACTTTTCCCGGGCGCGCGCACGTGAGAGACCCACGCGCACACAGAGAGCCGTATCACACATGGCGCTGGGTGACTTAGCCGTGTGTGATGGGATTAGCGCGACTCTGTTGAAACTTTAGCGGAATCCACACGGACACAGACGCTAATCTCTAATGTCAAGGTCAGTATATCTCGCAAAATGCGTTGCTCTCAAAGCGCGCACAGCCTGTGTTCAAACAACACATGCACGAACGTCATGGAAGTTGAAACGAGAGAGAATATGTACGTGTCAGGTTGTGCACTCGTCAACACAGAGCAGTGCTGCACGCGCATAAATGGCAGAATAATAAAGAACTAGAGCTCAAAGCCATCAGGTCAAGTGCGCTTGGCCTGACTGGGGTTTGGGCTGAGAATCCAATCTCTTCATAATGCTCTCTCATCACTTGTGTGTTTTCTCCTCCGAATTTGAATTCAAGAGGCGTCTCTGTTGTGTGTTTAAAGGGTGGGACCATTGTATCTCGGCGCTCAAAATTCCCAGATGGGGATTTAACATGGCTGTTCTGTGGTAAACACAGCCTGATCAAGAACCAAACAACGCAACTCATCTGGCTAGTTAAATGGAAATGAATTCAAAGAGTGTTTTGATTTTTTTTTAATAAACTCTCGTGTCCCAAAACGGCACTAAGGAGTGTGCGCTCGCATCCTTAATGTTGCTGTCCGTAGGCGCTGAAGAGGAATTCGCAGAACTCGAGGTGCTTGACTTATTTAACGCAACACAAAACAGAACACAAAGATCAGTGTGAGTGGCATGTCAACCACATGACTTTAACACGCTATACGAAAAAAATGTAGCACTAACAAATATGTTTAAGCCTGCAAAAAGCTTTACAAAGGAAAAACCTACAATCAAGGGTCAGTGTGGCCGTCGTGACTACGTATGCTCGCATGAGGAGGAAGATGAGAAGGATTGGCAGATGTGAATCAGCCAATGGATACACAACTTGTGTAAGGTTACTGTAAGTCTATTTCATGTTTATAATGTCGCTGTATTGCATCAAACACCAGGGGGAGATCATCAGTGGTCACGACTATAGAGTAAAGGTTTCACCCTTTTACAACAATTTAGTTTTTAAGTTTTTTTTTAGATGACATCCTCATTTGGATCATAACGTCCCTGAATTTGACCCCACAATCTTTACGCTATTTCAGTCGGCATTCTCACAATCTAACTTGTTTCCATGTACCCTTGACCGAACATCTCGATCGCTCCTGTCGGCCGCATGATTAATACTATTTCCCATCAATGCTGCCTTTAAATGTTCTTTCTTGTTTTTTTCTCTTTCTATTGCTTAATCTCTCAGAAGGCACGCATTTCTGCCAGATTGAACGGAGCTGAGTGGCTGCTTGGTCAGCCATGTTCTTAGTTTAAAGAGACAAGGTCATATGGATGATGTTCTTGCTGACTGAATCAGCAGGGCAAACAAGAACAAGCTGTTGTTGGAATTAAAAATATATATATTTTTTTTTCTTTTTTCTTTATGAGGGCAAAGTGCTCTGAATGCTGAGATGTCTACAGCTCCTCAAAGGATAATTTTCTGCAGATGACTCCTTCATTCTGTTGGTCTCTCTCTGTCTAGCTGTGCGTGATCATCAGCACTAAAGACAGCGGAACGGTTAAACACGCTGCCTCCGGAATCACACAGGGACGTGGAAACGTGCAATAAAGTAACAAAAACACAGGGAGGTGACCAAAAAATATCTGTTTTCATGTAAACAACAACTGGAAAGTGTGTTTGTCAGAACAACATGATTTAGTAAAGTCATCAGTGAATATCAGCCAAAGTTGACCAAAGGAAAACGAAACTGGTAGAAATGTGATCATCAAATATGCTCAGATCCATCAAACCAAAATGTCTGAAACAAACTGCATAAGTGTGCTGCATACAAAGTTACTTTTCACAGCAGAGAATATAACAAACCAACAACAAAGCTTGTTCTTAAAAGTTGAGCGATGATGGAAAATCAATCTTAAAGCATTCCTCCCAATGTAATATACTGTATCTTATTTTAATATTCTAACCCAAGTGGTTTTACATACAACACAACTTTACTACACTACTTATGCAAACGCAAAACATGTACTCGCTGTACTTTCACAAAGTATACTTTTTGAAAAAGTGGCAAGCTTTAACATTTTGTATAAAACTCAAATATTGTGTGCAGATCAAATTAAATTTCCTCTGCTGTTACAGATGTGGTTCACAAAGAATTATATTCTCTCATACTGGATGGTTGAAATTTGCACGTGGAGTATAATTAACCATGCACTATAATGATTTTCATATTTTCATATTTCATGTTTTTAGATTCAGGAAGAGATATAATCCTAATTAAAAATGATTGTATCTACTGTGCGTGCGGTCATATTTCCTCAGTTAACAGCTAACATAATTGTTGTTCTCCCGTTGACAGGGAAAGAGAATAAAAAAGGCAAAAATGACATTGGTGTAAAATGAGAAATTGCTTTAATAAAGCTAATCATTAACTTGCAAAAATAACTTTTATTAGCTAGACCTCCATCAGGCAAATGTCACTCTTTATTATGTGTTCAGATGTATTGTAAAGCACTTTGTAACTGAAGTTAAAAAAGGTGCTATATAAATAAAGTTTTACTTACTGACTTACTTACTTACTACGCACCATTCTCATGAAATTGATGTGCGGAGTGTTTTCCTGCCTTAACAAAGTTGAAAAATGTAATAACAGATGACAAAAGCAAATCAATCCCAATATAACACAAGGAACTAGAAAAAGAAATTGGGCCCAAACTCAAAGGACTTTAACTAAGCAAATAAGACGCTGCAACCCAACACAACATAATTAAACAAACCTCTCTTCCAAATGACACACAAAGAGGTCTGTATACACACATGGACAAACCCCAGACAGACACCAACAACATCTGACAGACGTAAAAACATCCAAACAGACGCAACCTACCAGAAGACATTATCTATAAAGTAAGAATTAGATTCCAGCAAAATGATAACAAAGCCAAATGAAAAGGGTCTAAATTTAAAGTCCTCCCTTCTTCCACTTCCTGTGGGCTGTACTTAAAAGGCCATCTTTCCCAGGCTGCAGGCCTTTTGCCAGAGGAGCTCAGTAAGATAAGAAACAACATTAAATCTTACTTGCAAATTAAAGAACCATGTGATGATAAAATACTAAAGAAATAGTAAAATAGTAAAGAAATACTAACACTGGCGGGCAGCAGCCGATGCGGCCGCCGCACCAATTAAAATGTTTAATGAGCTGATTCTCACAGAGGATGTAAACAGACGAATGAGACATTAAGTTATGCCCCGAACAAAATGTACCTTTGTATATTTTGTTTTCTTTGTATATGGCTATATTACAGGAATTTTGAATATTTTACACTTTATGCTAATACATAAACATAGAAATATGGATCTGTGTGACTTAAAGCCCTTGAGACTGAAGTGCTTGACAGTCTCACACCAGTCTGGAAACACTACTTAAGTTTATTTCTTTTCGTACTTATGGAAATCTATATCTAACCTTTGTGTGCATGCCCTGACAGAAATATCCATGTAAACAGTTGCTTTATAGACACACATGCCCGTTAATGTCTTTCTCTGTTTTGTCTCTTTTTTTTTTCTTTCTTTTGTTATTCAAGCACAAACAGGCAAAAGCATGCAAACACGCACACAGAGTCCGTATGGCTGTGCTTAGTTTGGCAGCGCCTCCGTCACTGTGAAACAACTCTTCTCTCTGGGCACCAGTGGAAACGACTGCCCTTTCATTAATCTGCCTGTCCACAGTGCAGACCTCCCCTAATTACAGCCATTGTTTACCTTTGCGCTGGCACGCCCATTGAATTATTGATGGATACCGTGCCCCAGTCAGTTTAAAGGCCTCGCCAATGGGCAAACACCGGCCAGTGGACAGATACATGCCAACCCATCCCCCATGCCTCCTGTATGACAGTCCACTGAATTATTATGCTAATAGCAATTTGTTTTCCTGACAGGGTTGCCGTAGTGCAGAAAAAGGCACGCCATCATGGCATGCTTTGTTGTATGGGTATCTGACGACAAGATAACTCATCACTTTTTTTAAAAGCAGATCACCAGGTGACTTGCGATCACGTTCCCAATGTTATATTTCACCACATTTCAGAAATCATTATTGTTAATATCCTTGATTCTTCAAGGTTCATTCTTTGATTCCAGGAATAAACAAATGACCCGTGGAATTATTCAAATCAAATGGCTACCACTGACGATCATCCTTACTGCTTATTGCATGAATTGAGAGGCCTCTGAAGCATAATACAAGTCACATCCAATTTGCGAAACCTGCCTTCAGTGGCCCATTATAACCCTCTAATGGCATGCATATATAAAACCCTTCTATCTCTACTGCAAATAAAAAAGCAACTGAGACCAAACCAAATCCATGAATGATTACCGCCAACAATAAGTAAATCCGCAGAACTAAAATTCAATTTTCAGCAATCCCACAGTCCTACTGCTAGACGCCATTCAAAGCTCATGAGGATTTGGACTTAAGGCGACTTAGAGGTGATTTATGCAGTAACCCAAATGGCTATGCTAGGAAGAGGAGAAAGGCCCAGGCCTGCCGAAAGAAAACCTGCCTCTGTGTCATGACTCACTGTAGCTACTTTTCGCCTGACAAGGTAGGGTGCCGCCTTTTATCCAACTGCCAGGGATTGTGCTCCGCCGAGGGTTTCCAGTGTGCACCACCCCCTTGTGTCATGCAGTTAAAGATGACCCTCTTTTGCTGCTGGCTAGGGGGGGGGGGAGGAGCAGTCTTAAATATCAAAACCATTTGAGATATCTCTGACATGGTTGTTTAGAAGAGTTCGGCTTCAGTACACCAATCAATAGAAATGACTGAGTCTACAGTATATAACATGAGCAGCAATATATCAACAACAACAACAAGGCAGAAATGTAATATAATACCCTGTCATTTTAAACTCTTAATATTTATTATTACATAATCCTATGCGACAAAAACATCATGTTTTATGTGATGATCAACCTGTGAACCAATAGGAACAGTAGGAATATCAAACATTTTTGTTTGGAGTCTAGAACAACCTTTTAAACTCGCAATAGAAGAGGTCAGGAAAAACATGCTGGAGAAAAGCCTGGTTTGTGGTAGAGCCGATGGCGTGCGAGGCGGTGCCACCAGCATCAGCAGTGCTCAGCTGTGCCTACAGAGGAAATACTGATATACCTTTATCAGCCATCTTGGGACTTGATTTAGCAGCGCTGGAATCCTGGAAGCTACATTGACATACTATTCATTTGCAACAGCAAATACATTTTAGAAAAAGAAACTGATACGAACATAAAATTTTCACCAATATAATTACGAAATGTTATTAATGCTTCTGGCAAATTGCAAATTGTTGATGATGTTTATTTTTTTGGTTATGCTAATGGTTAAGATTACGATTTTGGTTTTGGTTTCGATATGCAAAGAGTCAACAACAACCTGAAGAACAAAACAGTTTACGACTTTATTAAGACTGAACTGAAACAACTTTCCTTACTTGCCTAAAAGTACATGTGGGATTCAGAATGTGAACCCCAGTCTCCAATGTCAAGGTCTTACGTGTTTTTACTCCAACCATCCACCCTGTCCACCTCCATATGAAGTCCAAGAGGGAAGAAAAACAATTAGATTGTCCCACAAAAATGTATTTGTAGCTGGAAATGTAATTTGTAGGAAACGATGTTCAATCGGCAACAACGGCCCAAAGATATGTACTGAACCAACTCTCATCACAATCATCACATTTCATAGAAAGCATCTTATTCAACAACATGTTGTAATTGACAGTGAAAGAAGCCTTTGGACAGTTATTGTACCATGGTCTGGTCTATAGCCTGGAGCCTCCTCTGGCTGAAGGACATGATTGTCCTCCAGACAGTTTGTGAGCTGACCCGTGATCGTAGCATTTTAGACATGACAGCTTCGGCTGAAAGCTGTAATGGAACTACCTGAACTGCTTTCCATCATTGATGGATTTTGGGAAACAGTTGACTTCTAAATGTGTACAAGTGGCGCTGTAATAACAAGAGAAGGCAGACAGACATTCAGTCATTCTTGACAAGCATTCATTTTCGTAATGATCGTGTCCATCAGTAGGTGGTTATTTTACTAACTGGCATGTCTTTCCTGTCCAGCACCACCACTGGCGCATGGCACATTACAGAATTAGGATGCAGCTGTTTAAGGGAGCGTGAGGCTACATATTGTTTTGGGGGGGGGGGGGATCCAGCATGCATGAAAAATTGGGGTGTTAAATTGACTCACTCGGAATTAGAGCTGAGGGTCTTTTGGCGTGGAAAGCGTATGCTCTACCAGCTGAGCGAAAACCAAAGTGATGCAGCATTCAGGCTCACTTATGCAGCTACTTTTTTTTTAATCTATCTATTTATATGCATCCATAAATCTACACCAGACATCAATGTGCATTCCCAATTTCAACCATTTCCTTATCATCGCCTCAAATTGGCACACAGGGAAAATGAGTGCATGCAGAATGCTCATTATTACCAGAGGAACCATTATAGCATTCAATATCCTACATAAAGCGCTGTGTTTAAATGGTTTCTATGCAATATTTCTGATGTTTTTAACACCGAATCAAGTGGCTCCCTGGAATCTGAAAGGTTTGCTCATGCTACCTCGACTATTTCTGTAAACTCTCTGCGTGTGTGAGAGAAAGAATTTTGGCGTGAAATTAATGTTGTAAAGTATCCGATGGGATGCGGTGGAAAAGCATAAACACAAAGAAATGAAGAAAAGAAAAAAATTTGAAAGAAAGCAACCCCTTATTAACTAGCTCCGCAGAAACTCACACTCACATAGGTGGCTTGTCACATTACACGCATTCAATACAAAATTCAATTACTTCCCTTTTTTCTCATTTCCTCAGCAACACTGGAACAAAAGGCGCGCTAAGAGCATTATTGCTGTTTTCCCTCTTTATGATCAGACTTTTAATACAGAAGATATATATTATATATTATGGTCCACCCTATTTATCGTTCTGAAAGAACGCTGCTCAAACCTTCTGGGGGGAAATATTCTTTATTTATGTTCAACATAGGCGGTTCACGTACACGAGTGGACACAAGTGATACTCCTGTAAATACAGTGGCGTAATTCTTGGTTAAAGGATCGTTCCACAGTCCTCCACCCTCCTGAGATGCCTCTGATGTGGTGAGCACACTTGGCTCCTTTCACAGCTATTAGCCTGCACAGGTGCTTTGTAACACTCCTTCACTTTGGCGAGAGCAGCACAGGCAAGCTGAGGCTGACGATGATGGCCGTTTCAGGCATCCGCCACGGGGTGAGGCGGAGGGGGTGAATAATAACGAGAGAGCAAACGGGAAGGCTTGTCGAGTGGCATTAAAGTGTCAGTTTGGGACGTGAATCACCGCATCACAAAGGGAGGTCTTGTGCTTCAACACTTGACAAGGGGGGGGGAAAAAAAAGCCTTCAAGCTAAAACAAAGAAAACACCACTTTTATTCACCCAAGAGGTTAAATTGGTCCCCACTATGGCTTTGTTCAGGAAAGTCAGGGCCAACTTTTCACAACACACCTGGCTTGAACAACACTGCTCTCGCTGTTCAAATTGAACGCTTTGGTGCAAAATAAATGCAACGAGGGCTGTTTCATTCAGAGAGCAGTGAAGTGGAAAGATAATAATGAGCGCGATACAATATGTTTCTCAAGTAGCATTAAAGAGTCTGTTTGCAGAATGTCAATCATCATCTAATCACTGAGGGGCTTCAAGAGGCCACGTCAAGATGGTTACAGCATGGATGGTTTAACACTACAGCTGCCATGATGCATTTTGTACATTATGTAATGTGTTTTGGGTTTTTTTTTTCTGTATTCATATTTACAATATACAGTTAAACTCTTTCTAATGACCCCCCACTCAATTACGCTCGTCATTCAGTGGTTATTCTCAGTTTGCCTTGCACAAACTATTGATGAAATGTTTCCATTATGGTTGTTACTATTTATATACAGTAGCACCGATGGTTTTGTAAAGGAGTCATTCAAAAGAAATAACATTATGACATAAGCACGGCAAAGAATAAAAGGTAAATGCAAACGGTAGACAGTATTTAAAGGTGGACAAAATCACTGCGCTCCAGAAGTGAAGCCGCAATGTGTCTGTCCCTCTTGTTACCTCAAGTGGTTTCATTTATTTAGTGCCCTTCACACTGATCGCATTTTGTTGTTTCCATTTGATGATACTAAAGAAGCAGCAGGCAGCTGTAATAAGTTCAGGTGGGTGAGTGTGGGGGGGGCATGCAGAGCACTTGGCTGCAGCATCGCCACAGAGCAAATTTTCAGCTAAAGTATTCCTAATATTTTGGCCTCACTTTTGCAACGGTGCGATAAGAAAGAGAGAGCGAGATGCCTGCCTGCTCTAGTGTTGGTGGCTGTAAAGTTTTGTTTTGCAATGAAATGGGTTTCATTATTAATCATAAAATTGTTGTTTGTCACTGTCATCACTCAAGGAGGGAAATACAGGGAAAAACACATTAACTCATTATGGAAAGCACCATATCGCTCTTCATAAGGGACTGATGGGTACCAATCCTACAATGCAGCACTTATGGGATCTATCTGTCTAATTCATATGGACTTTAAGGGATGATTTAGTTTTGGACTTCCACAAACTTGAGGGATACAAAAGGCAAAGAGTATTTTTGACGCGATCGGTGTCCTGATTGGTGGAAAACGCTCGCAAAAAGCAGGAAGAAAAGCCTTTTGTATTGTTTGCCAGAAACGCAAAAATGTCTCTCTCAAAGAATCTGAAGGGGAAAGTTGACGTGGAAAACTGCAGCTTTAATAAAGGATGGACTGATAAGTGTGCATTAATCTAGCCAACCTAGAGCTACATCTGTATGCCTCACTTGCAATGAAACGGCCACTGTTGGATAAAAGAATACAATCTTAGGCGCCTCCATTACACAAGGCAAGCAACTTTCAAAGACTCTCACCCTGAGCAGTCAGAGGCACGTCACAGAAAAATTGCCACCTTGAAAGCTTGATATTCCCAAAATCGCACCTATTAGGGGGTTTGTAAATCATTCCTTATAAAATAATTTCCACCTCATCTATCTTTGGGGTTGCTTCAAAAGGAAGAAAAAATAATGCTTGATATCTTAAATACCAGAGTGCATTTTTTTCCTCGTCACATTTTCTTTAGCCGGCCGCATGTGTCCCAGGGGCCACCAGTTGATGAGCCCTGATTTAGACCCTGCATGCCTGGTAAATACCCATGTCTTTCAAACGTCATTCCCCCAGGGTTTGAAAGCTTTGAAGAAAACTCTGACGAAATTGTCAGGGGCTATTTTCTCAGATTTGGCAAAGCTCCTACAGAACCACAGAAGACATTATACATGTTTCCACGGGCTGAGTAGCTAACCATTACTAGTAAACTGATCTTCATGTCTGTAATTGGTGGAAATCACACTTAAATATACTGTCGACCCAGTCATAAGTATAAAAGTTAAAGTGGTCTAATATGCATAACATATAAACACAATGTCTCACTTTGAATCTGGCTATATGTGGCCTTGTGCATGTTGTCCCCCAGGAATCCTACAGCTTTCTGTCTCTCCATCTGCTGTGAACTCTCAAAGGCAAAATCGTACCAAAAATACCCAACACCAAACAAAATATTGTTAAGATGATAATAAAGTGCTAGATGTTGTTCTGCTCCTGCTGCATTTTGACAGAAAGAGTAGTGGTAGTTAATTGGAGAGGGAGAATATCAAAGCCTCAATTACCTTTTCCAGATAATTTTGGATGAAAAATGGTGCAGAAATATTCCACAGTTGACAGAAGCAGCATGGGACAACCCAGAACATCAAAGCTGCAATCGCTGTCGAAAATTACACCTACATTAATTGCTACTGGCTTTTCTTTGGCAGACAGAACATTCCTCCTGAATCAATTAAGCGGAGTTGGGTGCTGCAAAAAGAACAATTTTTTTGATTTGGTCACAGAAGCTCTGTGACATCCATTACTTTTTATCTGTGGTGCAGTTTCTCAGAGTTGTGAGCCTGCCTGGTGCCTTGAGCTTGTACTGGGACTCATATCCGTGTTGTCAGCATAATAATGAAAATTTAAAGTAAGTTAGTCAAAGTGGAAGGATGAGAATAGGAGCGGCCAAAACCCAAACCCTATAGGACCCCGATGAAATGTAGCTGAAAATGGCAACAGAAAATATTCTGTGAAACTGTGAAACCAGTGAAAATCCATTCCTAAATCCAATTTATAAAAATCCTTACATTGACTTGAGCTATGCTTTATAGTGCAACTGTCGACTGAAAACAGACTGGTATTTAACAATGGTAAAAGATGAGAGATCTGTCAGAAAATGACTTTGCCAGATAAATTACTGTCTGATCTTTTTGGAATGTCACCATGACAGGTTGGACAGAAGCACATTAAGGATAAAACACGGAAGAGGAATTTTGCTAAAAGCAGTTATCCTTCATAGACAAACGATGACCTGAAAAATGGAAAATAATACCAACATTGCACCAGGATTTCTGTGTTTTATCTTTGTTTTTGCAATCCTTTGATGATAAGGTGTACAGAAACAGAACAGTGTGCATCGTATTTATTACCATTTCCAGGGTCTCTCTGTTTGCCACCGGAAAAAATTAAGAACACCGTCAACTGGTTTAAAGAAAGTTGAAGAAATCTAGAAATAGTACATTTGGTTCATTTGATCTTTCATGTTGTGAGAACAAATGAATATCTGATGGAGAATGATTGTGAACGATGTGTGCTGCTTCTTTAAAAGAACGACAGACATGACCACCACCTTATTACTTTGAGCTGTAAAATATAAATTGAAAACAATTCCAAGAGCAAGAACAACATTAGCTGTTTCAGAAAAGGCCCAAAAAAGACATGTTTATGTTGAAGTGACAAAACCCCCTAGCAGCTGTAGGAGTTGGTGGCTGAATCCAAATGTGCGGGATGAGCCCTCCCTGGAACTGCCAAAATCAAAAGTGAATGAATAAATGACTCAATAAATAAATTAATATGCCATTAAATGCACCCAAAATAATATTAAAAATAAATGTAGACAATAATTAATTGATAAAATGGGGAAACAAATATTTTCCCCTCTGCATATAAATTCCGTTATTTATTTCCTTTCCCACTTAGTTTTCAATTTTATTTATCCATCCATCCATTTTCCTCCGCTTATCCGGGGCCGGTGGCAACAGGCTAAGCAGGGTTGTCCACACATCCCTCTCCCCAGCAACACTTTCCAATCCGCCTGTCCACCTCACGCTCCATTCTACCCTCACTCCTGTACAAGACCCCGCGATACTTAAACTCCTTCGTCTGCGGCAACAACTCGCTTCCAGCCCAAAGGGGGCAATCCACCGGTTTCCCACAGAGAACCATGTGTATTTTTTCTCTTTTCTCCGCCGCTCCATTTACTTTGTCCATGCCCATTTGTGCATATGCTGATCTGGAGTCAAAGTCCAGTTCAACAAAAAAGCCACAGGGCTTGTAAGTGAGCTAATGCTTATTTTATGCTTCTAGTCAAGCTGCCATTTGTTTCAAGCATTCTTACAAAACTCTGTATTTACCGCAAAGCTGCTCTCAAAGATGTGTCCCCAACATGGCGAGGGCGCTCAAGATGTGGGATGACGTTGCATGTGCCTTTACAATACACCACAACCAAGTGATTATTTTCGCTTTATGTCAGGCTTAATGTATCATCTAATTTTCTGGAGAGCATAAATCAGATTTGCTCACCAGCAGCATTACGTTCTTGATGACAATCAGACGTTGACTGCACACAAGCCCCGCTGTCACCCCTAGTGGCCGGGGAAAAAGTTGCAGTTTCTCACAGTCAGTGCTGCCTGGCTCACCCGGGCAGACAAACTTCCCTGCATCAAATACTGATTATTACTCTTAGCATTAAAGACATGGAGATAAGTTTGAGAAAAGAAACACTGAAGTACTCCTTTAAGATGTACAGTAAGTGCGTAGTTTCTAAGTGTGATGAGCGCTTTAAAAAAAGAGAGAAAGACGATGGTTGTTCAAAATAAGCCAGGGGAATAAGCCTTCTCTCGCATCCTTAATCTCTTCCTGACATTTCGGTAATAAGTAATTCATAATGCCGAATGACACTTGGAGTTTATCAGCCTGGCATTTGTGTGCAGCTTTTCAACACTCTCTCATAACAGCCCAAGTGTTATCATCTGACTATGGGAGGGGTGCGCATGTTGATTTATCGTCATTATTTCGGTTCCAAAGTCAAAAACAATTAAACATTAAATAAATTACTAACTCCTTGGCACCGCGTGGAGGGAGCCACTCCACAAATCCTTTTGATTTGGGAATTTTGAACAACGTAGAAGATGCAGGAGCACACAGAAAGCTTGAGAAAGCAACAGCAGACAACGAAAAGTCAGGTTAATGAATACTGTATACTATAAATAATAATAAATAAAAAGGCTTTTGAAATCAGACGCGCAACCACCAGACAGGCTGCAGGGATTGATGTTAAAAGTCCCCCACTATTAAAATGTTATCAGATTTTGGCGTAATCAAAGCCAGTAGTTCAGACACCATCATGAATGATTTTATGAAGTAGATGTGGGGGTTTATCTACCAGGACACACAGCAGAGCAGAGTAATCTTATTATTAAAGGACACCCAGTGACTCAAATTAACATTCATTATGAAAATATTTGGAGAAGCATCTTAAATTAGTTGGGATGATAGCTGCTACTCCAGACCCATAAAGCAGCAATTATTCTGAAGTGGCAAAAAAAAGTGTGATTATGTGTTTACATAACTCTAACTCCTTTTGTGACGTATTAGAGTACTATCGTGTTCATGGTGTTGAATGCATTAGCCCATTTGTCACAAATCATCTTCACAAATGACGCTAACCATTTTGAAAATGGTGCCACAGGGTTTCCAAAATGAGTGTGCATGTTCTGTTTATGTACAACATCAAGTTCTTTTTTGCAGATTCTTGAAACTTGCTTGACTCGCAAAGTTCATCACGGTAAACATCGGACAGTCTGCATTTTTGCATTTAGCGTTATAAGTCGATGCAATTCACACTTTAATAATCAATTTGCACCAAAAAAAAGATAAGATTTGTATAATTCTACATTTCCACTCTTGTAGTATGCATATGTTGAGCTTAAACTTGCTAAACATGCTAGTATGATGCTTTGAAGGCAAAAATGCGACACTGCTCATTGTGGCCTACATGATGTGTGTTAACATTACGTTGGGTGACTATCTGGCTCACTCCCAGATCTGCAGAGCTCACCAACACCACAAAACTCAGTATATCCTTTCTCCTCTGTTATATATCTGTATGGGCACCCTGCCCGTATTACATATCCGAAAATCAAAAATCTCCAGGCTGTGGATACTGGTTCGGCTCTGCCTCCAGTCCATCCCTTGGCGCAGGCACGAGCAAGTCTGTGGTAATTTAATGCTTGCCGCCCAGGCCCTATGATCCTGTGGGAGTGCCTGTGCCCCTGTAAGCAAAGCTGAACGCTCTATCCCGTGGTATTAGTCGTCCATGTTTGAGTTAATACCCCAGAGTAGAGCAGAAGCGTTAGTGTCTGACACTCTGCAGCTCAGAATGGGAGAGGCACTCCCCCAACTCGTCTGTGTTGCGTCTCTTTCATCCCCGCACTTAGGATTTTTTTGATCAGAGTTGGCAAACTTAGCTCACACGGGTACTTTCCTCAGATGAAACCTACATAATGAAGATGCACGCATCCAGATGTGCTGCTGCCTGCCTCTGAGATTGGGAAGCACATCAGAAATATTCCAATAACCCGTCTCCGTGGCGCCTGCCATTTCTGCTGTGAGACTCTGTTTTTTGTTGTTTTTTTAATCAGAGATCTATAGAGAAGGGAGTTTTAAAAAAGTTATTTTAAAAATAACTTGCACTCAATTGCTGGTGAGTAGCTGAGCTTATCAATTTTATTTTTCCTAGTAGCACCAAGAAAGAGTCTTACAATAAGATTAAATCATAAAAATGTCAATCGAAACGTCATCCGATTATGAAGATAGAAGGGTCAGCATGTTACCAGTATTTAACAATTTACAACCATTGCTAGCGTGTGGCTGATTTAAGACCCTTAAGCATTAGGATTTTCATAATCTGCAACATTTTTATGTCTGTTTCACTACTTTCACTGAAGCCCCTCAGCATGCACACACACACACACACACACACACTTTGAAGCCCCTACCGCATGCACACAGAGATTTGAATGTTGTGTTCAAAGATTAAAATTGTTTGTGTCATTATGGTAATGAAAGACAAACAATGTCTCCTGTCATTTAAAGCAATTAGAGTGGAAAATCCCTCTACTTTAATCAATTCATTTTGCGTTTCTGTGGAGCATTCCTGGACTAATTATTTTGTCTTTATTTAATTTATTCTAACCATCTAGATTATGAGCTGTCATTTCATGTGCATGATCGCAATGACGGGGAATTTGGTGGATGCACTGCAAAATGTAAGCACACGATAACCGTGCAATCTAAAGCAAAAAAAAGGAAGAAAAACAGAAGGAGAAAAGTCTCATGTGATTTGTAAAAAGGATGTTGAAAACAGTCTGACAGCCTGGGGAGAACACTTCTTTTCCTTTCTGCCACCAACATGGATGATAGCATTAATGTGTGCAGATAAACTCCGCGACCCGTCGCTTCACGTTATCACGTTCGTAGCCTCTGCATCATATTCACAACCTGTCTCCTTACTCTCACGATAACCTCAAGGTTGACAAAAGCTATTGCAGTTTGATTTTTCACTTCATGGAGCGTGCACTAGCCACACAAGCCCTTAATGTTCAAGATATAAAAAGATACTGCTGATTACCAGCTGAGTAAGATAAGGTACAGCAGTCGACTAAACTAAAAGTACCTATCCAAACACAGTTTATTAGTATTGTAATACTGGTATTTTGATGGGGAACAACTCAATTAAGAGGTTTATTTATCAAAATTGAGGTGTCATAACATTAGAGCTTTATATTATTAGGGAAGATGGGGTAACATTTAGAATTGTCCACCAAATCTAAGGATAATTGCAGGTACTTCTACCACTGTTGGTTCAATGGGATAATGGATGACTGTGAAAGACCTTTTACTCAAATTACTCAATATCTTTCTATTTGCACATCTGAGTCATCAATGTGAAGTTTTTCAATTTCCCTGTGCTGCTTTGTGTTCTGTGCATTAGGTAAAAAGGGCTTGAAGTGTGGAGGCTTTGGAGAATGTCCTTTTAGCTCAGTCAGCTTCACACTATTGTTGAAGTTCTTGCTTTCTTGCTTAACTCACCGGTTTGAGGTCGGCGGGACTTCGTTGGAAAGAATGTAATGTCATGCGCTTCCATGCACCAATCAGAGTTTAGCAACATTGGAACCAAAATGTGATTGCAGGTGTTGGGTCGTTTGCGCGTGTTGCGAGGAAAGTCAGTCAAATCAGATCAGACCAAAGCCACACAGAAGCAGAATAGCTGATTTGTGTCAAACTAAACTATAAAATATCACAGAGGGTATTTTTCTGAACTTCTATTTTTGCTTGTTTACTCCCATATTTTTAATGTTATATTGAAATGCTTAAGAGTTGAGTGGCTTCAAGATAGATTTCAGAACGTATCCTTAGACAACTAATGTTTGTTTTGCCATCAGAAACAAGACTCTGTAGTCCAAACCAAATCAGGCGCTGCAGTGAAAAAAACAGTCCTCCCACACATTTAAATGTTGGTAGTGTGTTTAGGCTGCAGCGTTGAAACAGGATGAACGTTTGGAGACATGCAACCGACGTCACGCTGTGGCCAATCATGCCGAAGATCAGATGCCGTGAAGAGGAACCTTGTTTGCCATGTAGTGTTGCAGCATTCCGCTGTTTACCAAGCAACTGTGAAGATGGAAAAGAGACTGATCGATCGTCGCCGTGGTGACTGTACATCAGCTATACAACCCTGCCACGAGGGACTACAAAGACACTAGTCATCGTGCAGTCACTCGGCGTTGTGTTGCTCTTCAGGTTGGGATTTGTGGTTAGTATTTCACCTTGTGCTACAATCAGCATGGCCATGCAGTGACACTCCCACACCTTCGCACAACCCTGCGGTAACCGAAGCAACGCCTGATTTGTTCTGAATACAGCCTAAGCCCCTATTATAGGTACCTTTTCAAAGATAAGCAGAGCCTGCACCTGGCTTCAGATCAGTTTATTCAGTGCCTTTATTATCCCAAGGACAGAAATTTAATTAGCAATCAAGAGTACAAGATTTGCTATACAAAGGAAGCAACTCACTACACCCACAAAAGTCAGGTCATTGGCTGACTTACTACACAAAATTGTACACAAACAAAATTTTGAGCATTAAAACTGGGGTCAAGTATATACCTTGATGTACCAGCGTACTTGAACCAGGTAAACACACTGAGGATGCCCGTCTTTCATTCACAGTAACTTGCTGTAGCTTAGCTGTAGCTTAGCAACAAAACATTGCCCACCGTATTCTCTCTCATGAAAGGCCAGTTTGAAAGCTAAAAAATACTCAACCCATAAAGAAGAAAACCTCTAAGAAGCACAGTGGAAATATTAACCTGGACCAGTGTTTGAGGATTCAGAACAGCGTTTGCTGCACAGGTTCCAGTTTCACTTTGCTCAGTTTGCTTTCTGTTGGCTTTTGGGGGGAGTCAGTCTGATAAAGGTGCAGGTTTCATATGGTCGTCTTGATAGTCACGAAGTGGCAAATTGTCAAATTTATTATTGACCTCAAAGTAGTACAGAGAAGGCACTACATAAAAGATAATTGCAGTGACTGAAAACAACAAGGGGCAAGACTTTGGATGAAGAATTCGAACAGGACAAAACAAACTTTGGGTGAGCTCTCGATTGTGAAAGTAATAGCCTGACTCCCATCGTGTGACCCCCCCTGTGAAGGTGTGCAGGGGGGGCAAGATGTGAATCTTGTGAAAGTTGACCTTGGCAACCAGCAGTTGCCTGAGCAACCAAATACAGTGTTATTCCCTTGTAAATGTTTGACGTTAACTGTGTTTTTCTAACATACAGCAAATCACCTTTACCCAGACAAAGGTCACTCAGATGTCTATACATTAATGTCTTTCATACACCTTGTAACTATTGCCATGTATGGTGTGCCTTAATTAGTATCTGCTCTGATAAGTGTAATTCATTTCATTAACCCCGATGTGTGCCTGATTTAAGATCTTGTAATGTAGTTCCCAAAGTGTACTTTGTTGGTCGATCTCCTATAGTTTCAACATTAATTAACCAGTTCTAACAATGACCTTAGCTAAAGCTCTGGATGATGTGAGCCGTCATTTAATCTTTTATTTTTGTGCAGTTTCTTTCACTCTTTTTTTTTTTTACTTCTTTAAAAGGTGCTCAGTAAAATGCATTGGTGTCATTTATTGTGTTTATTTTCCTTTCCTGAGACAAAAATAAGTGAGCGCGACTGACTGCTTGATTGCCTCACTTGCAGCTGAGCAAGGCTCTTTTTGGTGTCACGCCCTAGTATTTGGTTGAGAGGTTGTAGGCAAAATAACTCTACAGTTGTGCATAAACTGATACAGCAACACCACATCCAATTAAATTAATTTAGAATTTAGAGATCGAGATCTCTTTTGCAAAAAAAGAACAACAAAAGAACAATTTACATACATTCCAGACCAAAGCAAGATAACTCAGCTACACAAAACAATCATCATGCACATACTTAATTAAACACAGACAATATACTTTATAACAAAAATATCAACAAGTGAATCCTTAAACTCCCTCAGAGAGATTCAATTCAATTCGGCATTGCTGATTTTGCTCTATTCCTGGGTGATTTGTGAATAAAGACTATCGTATTCGCAGCTTCTATATTGCAGTTGCCTGACATTAAATGTGATGTGTGATTCACATTGTGCCGTTAAATGTGATTGTGATTATTAAACACACATTCATCAAACACTGTGCATGCCAGCATGCAACTACAGCTATGGTTAAAAGAAGCTGTGAAAAGACAAATGTGAATTTGACAGTTCTCTCCATTAAAAATACATATATATACATATATATATATATACACATATATATACATATATACATATATATATAGAAATATCTATATATAAATATATATATACATATATATATATATATATATATATATATATATATATATATATATGAATGAGATTTTCTGGCAGTTTTTTTCAGTTTGTATTAATGTGCACTGACATTATTGCAAAAAACGACAGCATGGCCAGTAAAATAAGTAATGTATATGTTATTTGATGTTAAACTGTATTAAGCTCATGTACTACATCACAATGTTTTGAATTGGGTTATACCCCAATTTGTCTTTGGGGTGAAATCCACCATGAGACACTTTATATTTGTGATATCATTTGTGTTTCTAGGTCCGTTTTGTTGTATTTTAGTTAAAAACTGGTGAAAATGTGACAGTCCAAGATTCATCGTAAAAATCACGAGATATCATCCAGTGTTTTAAAAGGTGGATTAATCCTTTAATGTGCAGCACATTCAGTCTAAGAATGTTTATCTTGCCATCAAAATGCTCATTTATCTGCACCCTTCCTTAGATTCTGTTGGTGGTATTTAACCTACTTACAAAGCCTGACTCCCCATAATGCTGCTAATTTACACACACACACACACACACAAAGCCCTGCCCCACCCTCCTCTGTGCCCCACCCAGCCTTCCTCTCTGTAGCAGGGCTAAATAAATAAGCACTGATACACTGTGCCCTCTGTGTTGCCAGGGAGATGGCTACGACCTTTGCACGGCTTTGTCAGCAGGTGGACCAGACGCAGAAAGAGCTGGAGGCTGAAATCTGCCAACTGACAGCGAAGATAGATCAGCTGGAGACCGTGCAGAGCCACTCCAAGAGAATGCGGTCAGTCCGGCTCCTTCTCTTGACAGGGAGAGAGTCGATGACTGTCTGGGAATTTGGGAAGATCTGGTCTGGGGGAAAATGAAGCTTGTTGCACAACCCTGCAGTCAGTGAACAGATTCAGAATACAAATGAGTTTTTATTGCTACTGCTCTGTCTGTGCTTGTGAACGAATAGAGCTTCATCTTAACTTACAGTATTGGGTAAATTTAAGTATAAGGGTGTGTGCATTGTTGAGTCACAATATAACAAACAGAAATATGGGTTGAAATTGGCCAATTAACTGTTTCAAAGAATGTGATAAAATGAGTCGTGCTGAACTCAGGGATTTCAGGCAGGTATGGAAAGTTCTTATTTTACCATTTCCTGTTCTTGAAGGTATTGAAAACTTATACTGCACATTGGGGGGGGAATCAGCTATTCAGTCATGATATACATATGACAGCAGTATGTTTTGCAGTTTTGAGATACTTAAAATGCATTTATGAATTTAAGTCTTAAAAAAATTATGAAATTTGAAAGAACCTATACGCATTGTTCACCCACATGCTTATGTTTACTAAATAGACCTCTTTGCACCTGCAACTTATACCGTTAGTATTGTTACAAACAGTTTGTTGACATCTCATAATTCTTAGCATAACTTCACCCAACTTCAACCTGACTAGAGGTCTGATTATTCAGGGTAACTTAAAACATCTGTGTGGGTGTGCAGGACATAGGAAATAGCTGTTATAGTTTTGGAAATGTGAAATTAACAGTTTGAAATCAATTAAATGTTTCTTTTCTTGACAAGTGGTCAGAATCTCACGTGTATTTCTTCTCTCTGCAGACATAAAGCGACAGATCTGGAGAGACAGTTGGAGGCGTTCACAGACCAATACCTGCAGCCTCAGCAGTGAGCTGCTCTTCTTCATCGCTCCAAAGTTTGGTTCTTGTTGAGCCAATCATTCCTCCACCAGGCACTGCCTCACTGCGCCCGGTCCTCATCACCTAAACTACACCACGGTGTTGTGTGGACAGTAGTGCTGAAAAGAGCAATTGATTGGTCTATCAACCAAAGAGAAATTTTGAATGAAAGGAAAAAGACATAAATGGAGAAAGAAATATAGACATTTATCAGGCAGGAATACCAAACTTCTGCAGCTTCTTTAATGTGAAGATTTGGTCCTTTTGTGTCTTTTGTAAAAAAAAAAAAAAAAAGACTTAAGACTGTTTTTGGTAACCGAATGGCCGCTTTTTTTCCCCTTGACAGTTTGTAGAGAATCAATTAATTAAAAACAAAAAGATGAATCGGTAATGAAACTAATTTGTCCGTTTCACTCTTAGTGGACAGAGGAGAGCGAAGGCCCAGACAGTTTTTTCCCCTCTTGCTCTACCAGCCATTCAGGTGCTTGAAAAACAGCAAAACAAAACTGCCTGTAGAACAAACAAACTTGGACTCATGATGTGCAAAGACAAGGCGGCAATATTATCTTGGTCGGTTTGAAGGCTACCGGTCGGGTGCTACATTTTGACACTACCATGCTTCTAACTGTGAATATGCCTTTTTGACTAACGTTTGTGGAACAATTGAAGTTTGCGTGTCTGTAAGACTGTAGATTTATCTGTCCAGGCACATGATCTGCTGTATGTTAGCGACAAAATAATCAAGAGATTTATTCATAAAGGAGAACAGATTTGTTTTCCTGAACTATAAGGACATAGCTTGCGTAAATTCACAGAGAGAAATCATTTGGGTAGAAAGGGAAAGCATGTCTTTAAGATACTGTACATTCATGATCTATTTTCTAACTATCCAAACTGTATAGATCAAAGGCTTTGGAAATCCTCATATTTTATAATATCCTATTTTATTTATACCCATTAGACTTGTAATGACAGTTACACCAGTCTGCACTTGTACAATTGTCTTCTTGAGTGTGTCGAAGTACCTCCCAGATTTGCCCGATTGTATTAAATCTGCCACAATCTAAATCTGACTTGTGTATTTATTTTAAAGACTTTCCTTTCAGATCTCTGCACTAAAGGCGCTCTGTACAGTTTTGACCAACATTAGCTCTATGGAGAAATGCTTTTACGAGTGGGTCCTCATCTTGTTTGTATTGTGTGCTTGGGTGTGACTTGGAAAATGTTTTGAGGAAGGAAATGTATTTAGCGTGTCTGTTAGACCTCAAGGATACACAATATAAACCTGCTTATTCAAGTCCTATAACTGCCAGCTTACCTTAGGGAAAGTAAAGTAGTCCTGCAAAGAAAGCAACATCTGCTGTAGTTCTAACATTTGGACCATCTGCAGTTTTTTTCCTTGCTTAACATTTATATGGAGAGTAAAATACCACACATCAAGAAATATATACTGCACAAAAAAAATTAAAGGAACACTTTTTAAGCAGAGTATAGCATCAAGTCAATTAAACATCTGGGATATTGATCTGGTCAGTTAAGTAGCAGAGGGGGTTGTTAATCAGTTTCAGCTGCTTTGGTGTTAATGAAATTAACAACAGGTGCAACAATGAGATGATCCCCGAAACAGGAATGGTTTTACAGGTGGAGGCCACTGACATTTTTTCCACCTCCTCATCTTTTCTGACTGTTGTCACTAGTTTTGCATTTGGCTAGAGGTCAGTGTCACTACTGGTAGCATGAGGCGACACCTGGACCCTACAGAGGCTGCACAGGCAGTCCAACTCCTCCAGGATGCCACATCAATATTGCCAGAAGGTTTGCTGTGTCTCCCAGCACAGTCTCAAGAGCATGAAGGAGATTCCAGGAGACAGGCAGTTACTCTAGTAGAGCTGGACAGGGCCGTAGAAGGTCCTTAACCCAGCAGCAAGACCGGTATCTGCTCCTTTGTGCAAGGAGGAACGGGATGAGCACTGCCAGAGCCCTACAAAATGACCTCCAGCAGGCCACTGGTGTGAACGTCTCTGACCAAACAATCAGAAACAGACTTCATGAGGGTGGCCTGAGGGTCCGACGTCCTCTGTGCTCACTGTCCGGCACCGTGGAGCTCGAATGGCATTTGCTATAGGACACCAGAATTGACAGGTCCGCCACTGGCGCCCTGTGCTTTCCACAGATGAGAGCAGGTTCACCCTGAGCACATGTGACAGACGCGAAAAAGAATGTCAGCCAGGTATGTCGGTACCAGTATTCTTGGTTAGAAGCTTTTTATTGGTTACAATAACTCATGGCAACATATCAGCATCACCAAGCCACTGTACAAATACAAAAAAAAGGTCTGGTGTGAAAAAGACTATAAAAATTATTCCATAACAAGTGATTATAAGTTCACACAATAGCACTGTAAGATAATTATCATGGCACAAAGTCCCTGGTCTTTAATGACTTTAAAACAATAAATAAAATAAAAATAAAACAAATGTCAGAACAGTAGGTCATAGTCAAAGGGCAGTGCATTATTTTGTGATGGTGCTGTGGTGGTGATCTTGTGACATCCAAATCAAGTGACATAAATTTATCATTCAGATATTAAATTGGAGGGTCGAGCAAATACAGTCCTCGAAATACTGCCTCAACTTGTGCAGCAGTGACATTTTCACATCTTCCCTTTGAAATTAGACGTTGGCACTGTGGGTGACAATGGCAACTTACATTGATGGCCAAAAAACATTCTGCCAAACATACAAACGCCAATGGTTCAAAGAAGTCACAGATTCAAGTACTCTGAGCTTGGTACACTCAGACAATACCGTAAATGCATAAACTGTTGAAATTTCTGTAACATCAAATAAGCCGATTCAACAGCTCCATATCAGTTGTGTAGTTAAGAGAATGGACTGGAGAAGAGACTTCAGGTAAATACAACGATAATGTGAAATTAAATGAAGTCAAGCACCTTTTTGATTAATGCGTCTACTGCACTAGATAGATGAGTGAACTGCACAGGCACATAGAAGTGTTACTATTCCAGGGTCCAGCTGCTACTGCTGAACTACACAGAGCCGGGAAATGGCTGTCCACTGAATGTCGCTGTCAGTAAAACACACAGATCCCCTTTTCAGCTGTTAAGGGCTAAGGTGTATTTTCCCCCCAAATTTCACACAGCTCATATTTGAATTAAATAACATGGTGGATTTATTGGAATACCGGTAGTTTGACATTTTTGGGAAATGGACTTATTCGCCTTCTGGCGGAGAGCTAGAGATATCACTCATGACCATCCTTAACAAAAGGCTATCGCCAACGTTAGCTGCCGGCTATCTTAGCACAAAGACTGAAAATGGCTAGGCTAGGGTCAAACGACAACAATGTCCGAGATCACCAATTTATCTAGTTTATTTTATTTGTACAAAATATAAGTAGTAATTGTAAAAGAGTGTAAAATTGATAATTCGCTGTTTAACGGCCTGGTATGTGCCAATTCCCAGGCAACCAGCAGGGACGCAGGTTTCCGCTACCAGCCAAGAAACAGCCAGGCGAATTGTGGTTTTCACACGTTTTTTGTTGAACAAATTAGATTTAACGTGATAATTAGTGAGCTTCAGGTATGATGGAGGGCAGACTTTATTTTTTTAAATCTTCGGACAGCCAGGCTACTTGTTTTCAGTGTTTGTGCTAAAATATGCCAACAGGCTACTGGTTGTAGCCTAATATTTAACGGACAGATATGGGAGAGGATGTACTAATCTAACCGCCAGGAAGCGAACATTTCTCAAAATATCATATGCATACTATCATCTTTATCTGGGGACACATTAAGTTCTGCCCGCTGACTGAAATAGAAAAGTTGGTCTTAACAGCGTGTTAACTTAATACTGTGGGATTCAAAAACCCACCTTCAGAAAAGAATTCCACCTGTTTGAGACAACAGATTGGGTGTAAAAATCAGATAGTGATGGGACTTTAAATGATGTCTATGGAGAAGGCTGGCACTTGAGTAAAAGTGAGCAGACATTTTGTTTTTTGTCACATCGACTAGTTTTCAGTTCACAGCTCAGGGTCTGTGGATAACATTGGCACAAATGAGGAAGTAACACTTAGATCTATACGTTATCCACATACATCAGCAAATCACCCCCCACCCCCTCCTTCACATCCCATCCCTCCCCACAAACCTCAACACTGATATGCAATACATATCACATCCCACACATCTCAAAGATATTCTCAGGCTAAAAACTATAACTGTTATTTTTAAACATTCTCTCAAAATGGAATCATGAATGCAAAGCCAGTAGAAGCAGCTAAAACATTTATAGAAAAAAAAGGTCACTAAAATCGCGGTATGCCAACGAGGGGTTTCATTGGTAGCTGACTGAAACTAAATAAATACTACAAACTGTACGGTAGTAGAAGAAGGAAGAATTGTATAAAAAGTGATGCAAAACACTTGCTGTAAAGAAGCAGTATGGAGATGCATGTGGCCGTGGTGGTTTTCTATAAGCATGCTTTTTAGTGTTCACTAGTATCAGAATGTGCTTCTATTGGGAAAAGAAAAATGATTAGCAATCTCTTATTGATCAGTGTGTACAAAGGAATAACATTACTGTAGTCGATGCTAGTATTACCTTCTATTATGAATGGTATCGTAAGGCAGAATGGAGACACAATAGTGCCACATCTCACAGGAGCGCAAACCCTCCTTTATCCAGCCCATGTGGGTCAAATGTTTATATTAAGAGATAGGCACCTGAGACAGCTGATGGATAGGTCCAACTCACACACATTAGGTGTATTGATTTTTTAAAGTAAGCCTTTAGAGGAACCAAAATGGAAGATGTGTGATACCACTTCTATGGGTAAATAAGTCACATGTGCTCGATGGTTTACATTTGTACTACAGTTTGAGTGCGTTTCTAGGTCTAAGTGTACATTTGTCTACCAACTGTACTTTCTTCACTATCAATATTTAACAGTTTATAACATGTTTTTGGTGAGGAAAGAAAAAAAAATTACTGAGTGTTAAATCCTTTAAAAAAAAAAAATTTTTTTCTCCTTTATTTTTTTTTATTATATATATATATATTTTTTTTTTTTTTACAGGCTTGTGGTGGCACTGGTGTGATTTTTGGAGTGGCCAACATGACTTCAGTTCCATGCAGTCACTCAGTTCACACCTTGCTGACAACAAAGAGGACTCGATCCTTCATTTGGAAAAGAAAAATGACATGTTGAGCTCTGACAGACATTTTTCTCTCCATCTTTTCTCTGGTCACAGACAACAGCCGACAGAGTCACTGCTGTCCTTTATGGTCCTTTAATATCCTCACATAACGACTGACCGCTCTACCGTTTGTCCATACAGGCCGTTATCAGGCTCACAAGTAGAAAACAGCTTCTGCTTGAGGAGAACATGTCTCTCTTTGTGATGCCCTTCTCTCCGTCAGTGTCATTTGTACAGACAACTTGAGATGCCCGTCTTGACTTTAAGGACAAGTGTAGATGCTATAGGCCACAGGAGACAGGACTATTATGATGCAAAACCTCTGTTTCGGACCATTATTGGGTTATCGATCATATCACTCAGCTGTTGATTTGCATGGAATGGATGTGGTCTTCAGATACTCCACATCCGATGATTTAAAACCACAATCCATGCAATAGAGGCCAAGGCAGGGCCTCCAGTTAAATAACATTTTCTATCTTAGCCTAAAATTCACTGGCTTCAGTACTACTTTGGAGCTAAAGCTGAATCCAGATTAAAAACACTGCTTGTTGGTTCTTTAAAATCACTACCACAGCAGAGGGACTGTGGTGAGGAATGCCCGGGGTTGTGTTGTTGAAACAAAATAAAAATACCATCATTCACATGGACGCAACATTTGTAGATACAGGATGCATGACTTATGCCCACTGCTTGTAACCATAACACACACACACAAATAAGGAAAGTGAGTTTACCTGGGCCAAATTATATTTTTACATATCCTCTTTTGTTGCTAGATGAGTGTGCTTGACTACATCAGCAAGTACCAGAAATATTGGAAAATGAAAGTTGACATTTTAGGTAACATTATGATTTGTTGCGGTGTCTAAATTGTCTTCAATCTGGAACTCACACAGGATAAAATAAGTGTTTCTGGCATTATATCGTGTAGTAATGTGAATATGTACATTTGAAATCAAACAAAACCCCCAAAATCATTAAAAAAAAAAAGTCAAGGGTGGGAAATTAACTACAAAAATATATACATACACATTATATATGCATATATGATGCATATATACACACATAATGCTATACATATATACTGTCTTTATATATACATTTACATATTACACACCAACGCTCATCTTTTGTCATGGCAACAGACGCTCTTTGTTGCCTTCTAGAATTGATATGAGGGCAAAATCTTCTACTTATTTCTTTCAGTTTTTCATAACTCATCTTTTTGATTTTTGACTGGACAACTATTGAAAGGCTCTTATTTTTGTTTGTGTAATAGCTGGGTGAAAAAAACGTCAGTTGGAAAGATAGAAAGAGTTGGTACTTTCTCACAGGTGGGCAGGTCGCCAGCAGAGAGGAGAACTGGGGGTGACTTAAAAGGATTTTGGCTGACACAGTATGCACCCCGCAGGTCCAGCCCAGCAGATGAGTTGGTATATGTAGGGCGGGGTTGCGAGGAGGAAGTTGGAGGGCAGTTATTGAGTACAACAGGGAAGAGGTTTGTTTAGTTCCAGATCCGGAGGAAACTGTCCCAGGAGCCGGTTGCCACAGCCATGCCGTCTTCTGTCACCCCTAAGCAACTCACTCTGTTGTCGTGGCCCGCTAACACACCTGCAGGTCGAGGAAAATAAAAGCTTGATTACTAAAATTCTGTAACGCAAAGTCAAGAGCCATTCAAACATGACATTAATTACTTAGAAATCACCATAAGCTGTTCACACCATAAGCCTTTCACATTCAGTTTCAACTTACTGCTCATTTCTATTTCACATTAATTCCAGTATATGCTTGATATTAGAGCTGAAACCATTAGTCAATTGATCAATGAAATCAATTGACAGAAAAATAAAATTTTTGATTCATAATTTCAGAAATTTCAGCAGATGCCAGTTCCTAAAATGTGAGAATTTGCAGCTTTAATTTGCCTTATGTGGCTGCAACTAATGATTATTTTCATTATTGATTGATCTGCTGATTATTTTCTTAATTAAATAAATCGCCTGGTTTACAAAGACATGAGCAAAAAGAAGTCAATCGTAATATTCTAGAGCACCTATGCCCCTAAAAATCATATTTTTGGGTAGTGTGTTCATCCTGACTTCACACCAGAGAATACATGAATTGAATTGCAGACCATTTTCCACTTTCATCTGAAGTATGAGGAAGGTTAGGAAATCAAGTCTTAAAATGTAAACAGACTCCAGACGTTGCTTACCTGCACGCTCGCCTTTAAGAGTGTCCCAGACGTTGCAGTTGAAGTCATCGTAGCCAGCCAGGAGCAGTCGGCCACTCTTGGAGAAAGCCACAGAGGTGATGCCACATATGATGTTGTCGTGGCTGTACATCATCAGCTCCTGGTCGGCACGCAGGTCAAACAGCCTGCAGGTGGCATCATCTGAGCCTGTACCAAAGGCATTCCCATTGGGGAAAAACTGCAGTAGAAAAATTGAAATCAAGCAGAAGTAAGGAAAGTGTTGTTAAATCGTCATTGTGTTTTTTGAGCCTCTGGGGAGAGGCTTTCTTTTTTTCCCCAGAGCCAGGAGCAAATTGACATGACAAAGTTTAAACTTTGTAATTTATCTTTGCCAAGATATTAATACTGCCAGATAGGTGGTTAGCACGAGCAGCAATGGCTTCTATAGCAAAACACGAGTCCTTTACGCTCTCCCGTCATCATGCGTGTATGTATGTGTAACGGACGTTTCAGTACTCACGGTGACGGCGTTGATGTCGGACACGTGGCCAGTGAAGGACTGCCTGCACATGCCATCACGGATGTCCCACAGCTTGGAGGTGGCGTCGCAGGCTCCTGACACAAAGGTCTTGTAGTCCGGGCTTAGAGACAAACTCATCACATCCCCTGTGTGGCCAGTGAAGGAGGTGGCCTGCTGGCCTGTCTCTATGTCCCACAATGCACTGCAAGAAAGGAGGTAGTGGTTAGGTATTAAGAACAAAAGTGTCCCCTCTGTTATTATGAAGTTACAGGTGGGAAGTATACAGCACAGGAAAATTCTGTGTGTGAGAGACAAATGCTTTTACATAAACTTCTACAATACCATATCAACACAATACTCTTGACATTTTTATATAATGAGAAACAAAAATAGCTATACAATATTTCTATCATGTAAAGAGCTTAATTCTTTGAGCTGAGCAGGTGGGAGCAGAGGGTCATTGCTCACCAGGTGGTGTCTCCAGAGCTGGTCAGTATCTGGTTGTCATCCAAGAAACGACAGCAGGACAAATAACCTGGAGATAAACAGAAATTCAACATCAGATAAGGCGCGCTCTGTCCTGTCTTGTCAGTGCCCCTGGGCAAGGCACTTAATTCTTTAACTACTCACATGGTAGCCTACTGTGACAGATTGTTTTACTGCAGTTCTAAGTTTTAACCAGGAGTGGCATCACTCAGCTAGGTGATGTGGCCCACTCATTTTGGTTGTGCCCAGGTAGCTGAGCCCACCCCTAATCCACATCCAGCCAGTGATTTGAAATAAAAACTTGGAAAAATGGGCAAATTCTTGGGAGACATTGGTTCGAGCAGACATGTTCATTCAGCACTGTAGCCCTGGGGTAGAAACACTCATGTTGCACTTCCATTTCTATTGTTTGACCCTTTGAACCAGCCAGCCTGTACATAATGTCTGAAAAATTACAGAATGTGTAGGTCACAGGTACTAGGCAAATCAGACATGCTATAGCGTCGGCAAAAGTTAGTAAAAGTTAGAAGCAATGTGCTCAGGGTTGGTTGTTCTTTTGAGTCCAGGCCCTGTGCCTACCTGTGTGCCCAGGTAGCTCTCGGGTGACGCGTACGTTGCCCTCGCGGGTCTTCAGGCTGTATATAGAGCAGATGTTGTCCAGGCCTCCGCAGGCCACATAGTTCCCAGAGGGGGCATAGGCGCATGTCATCACCCAGGAAGAGCGCAGCGGGATGGCATGCATCTGAGGACGAGTCAGTTAATTCTTTATTAAATACAATAAAAAAGGAAATAATGTTGCGCTTTAAGGTTATAGGTTTTCAGGATAAGGTCATTTAATGTGTTTCAATCCAAAATGCTGTGTGGTGCTTTTGTCATCAGCTGACAAAAGTATGCCATAGCCTCTGTACATCAGGGTTCTTCATATAGAGGTTCAGATGATATAGTTGCTGAATAAAACTACAAGGCAAGATGTGACCTCTAGCTTATTTTATCAATGGCCACATATTTTGTTTTCAGAAAATTATTCCATAATGTTTGGGTAATAATAAAACTCAGAATTTGCCAAGCTATTAGGCTGAGTGATATTCTTTGGGCATTTCTCTCGTATAACAGCAGTCACTTTCAGTATTTTACCAGGCAGATTAATTTTAGAAACATTTAAAAAACCTCCAGGAAACCACATAGCTGCCATTTTGATGGTGGCTTGAAGCAGTTAACATATTTACAACAGTATTGTGTTTGAGTGAGTCAGTCCATGAATTATAGGCTGTAATCTAAAAGTAACATCTGGACACTTGATGTCAGCTTGTTAAACCATCCCTTCGATCCAAAAGTCAAAGAGGAGTCAGTGAAATCTGACAGCAGTAGATTTCATTTTAATGCAACTATTCTTTGTACATATTATACACTGTATCACTGGTTTTCTATAATCTCACCTTATTTGTCGTGTAGCTGTCCCAGATGATTAGCTTTCCATCTTGCGAGGCACTGACAAGTAACCTGGAACAAGATAACCGCAGCATGAGACTAGGCTGAGACTAGGTCGAAACCCCCCAGATAATCCACAATACATGCACTTGGATCATTAAAAGCAATGAGAGCCAGCCACCTTGCAGACTACTGTGCTATACCGTCTGAATGAGTATAAGGTGCTCTGTCAAATAGAATTCAGTGCGAGCTCCCTACTCCTCTCTCCTAGTCCCCATTTCCCTCCATCTTCCCTCTTTCTCCCCCTTCTGATGGAAGTCTCCTCATCCAGGAAAGCCACTTTAATGTCCCACTCCATCTAATATTTATTGCCCCAGTTATGTAAAAGTCCCTACTGTTGGGTGCGAGTGGAAGCCTGCGGGGTTGGGAAAGCATTGGAAAGAAGCTGAGGTGGGGCAGGGAGAAGGGACAGAAAAAGAAGGGAAGACAGAAGAGGATGAAGTAGAAACAGACAGTAAAGAATAAGAGTTATAGGTGGTGCAGATGCAGAAACAGCTGCAACCCCTCCCTCCTACCCTGACTGGGTGTTTCCATCTCTCCACAGACAGGAAGTAGTTTGACGGTGCTACGCTACAATCAAGAGGAGGGCCATCACGCTCAAATGTCAGTGGCTGTATACAAAATAAACACTGGCCTACTGCAGGGTCACCCACAGAGCGCTAGGCAGACATGCACACATTCACACACATACGTAATAAAATGATCAGCTGGCAGGTAATACCAGTATTTAGCTTTGTAATTAACATAGTAACACTCAAACACAGGTTTTAGTGGTCAAAATAAGAGAAAACTAATTTGCTAAAATAGAACAGAAGTGTGTGTGATCTCTGTCTACACCATCTTCCAGCTCATTTCCTATGGATAAAGATCAGTGCACAGCATGCATACTACTGGCAAAACACTACAAGGAGTGGAAATTCTCGACGCTCATAATTGCAGAAAACGATTAAAAAAGCAGTTTGTAAGCTTTATTTAGTGACAACTGAGTGTGTGCATCCACAGTTGCAGTCCAATATGGACACAGAGGAACTTTACCGCCTCACTTTTCATTTTGAATCGTCATAACATTTGGAAAATGGTCAAAAAAAGGTTTAGATCTTACAAACTGCATCTTTAAAGAACTATTAAATAAGCGGTGGTGGCTGCCTGTCTCTGTGCCCAGTAAAAATCAATACTGTGCTCATAGTGAGGGTGTAAAACAGTGCTAACACTTAGACGTATAGTAGTAGTGGAGGTGGCAGTAGTGACAGTTTATTATGGTGGTATTAGTCATATTAGTATTAGTAGTAGTAGTGGTGGTACTGATAGTAGTATAGCCCCACACCTGGGACTGCCGTCACTGCCCCAGTGCATTGCATTGGGAGACAGATGGACAGAGAGAAAGATAAATAGTGACACAGACATATTAAACACAGAGAGAAAATTGTTTCACAACAACAACACAAGCTTTTCAGAAACCCTACGTGTTTTTGGTAATTATACCAATTTATATTTGCACTAATTTTGTACTAATATGCTGCCATAACTGAAGTTATGCTACACCTAGATGTTGATAAAGAAGTTGGTGGTATTACTTAGGTATTAAAGTAAATTTCCAAGACAGATTAAACCAATACCAGACTGGTGATTTTATTGTAATATTCCTGCACTGTGGTTGAACAGATACATGCAGACTGTCAGCCCTTGGAGGCACGTTACTGCCCATGCCTGGCAGACTGTACTTCGACAGTAATAGCAGTCGCCATGCTGTCACTGGCAGTGTAGAAATTTGACAGTCTGCTGGTGGTGACAGAAATTAAGATTGCCTCAGGGGAAAAATGACCTTCAAAGTTTGTACAATTCTAATCAAATTAGAAAATAAAATGGGCTAAACTCTGATGATGATTATTACCATCCCTTTGTGCTTTCTAAGCTGTTAGCATTTTTTTGAGACTCTTGCCTCCTGTGGGCAGACATAATTTTGTTCCATTTTGTTCAGGGATTTAAAACAAGAAAAAAAAAAAAGACTCTTGAATGGAAACGACCAAGCAAGCAACCTAAAGCAGCAGAAAACGACACCACATAGCCATCAGAAGAAAACACCAAACCTGCACCAACCAATGCATCAAAAATATTACAAAATAAACATTTAAACAAGTTGACGGTGGACTGAAGGCGTAAAACTGCAGTACTCTCTTCTGTAAGGTCTCCCAAAACTTTCCAGAAATGGGGGAAAAAAGTTAAATGTTTCTCAAATCTTAATCTTAAAGTACAGACTGTACAGAAATCCAGCCCCCCCAAAAAACCACAATAAAAAGATGAATAAGACCAAGAAGAGAAAAAAATCCCCAGTGTAATAAAGAAGTGCATTTCCTTTCCTGCTCTTAGCTATTAATTGCGTTGCGTGTAGAATAACCTCAGTACCTGGAGTCGCTCCCCCAGTGCATTGCATAGATCTTGGCCAGGTGGCCCCTGAGAGTACGTCGCGTCCGCATCTGTATCCGGCCCACTGAGTCCAGACCAGCTGTGATCTGCCAAAACACAGGAAGATGCATTAGCAGTGACACTCGAGGCCCACAAACACATCACTGGACTCTAGCTGAGGCAGCAAAAACAGGTCAACATCCCGCCACAATGGACAATGACAAAAAATAGTGGAGCTTTCATTTGTGTATAATGTCTGAGGAATATTTATATGGATTCAGTGATAACAGAAGTTTGTAAATACTGACAAGATATTCACAAGTGGGATTGTCTTATGTTGCTTGAGGACTCTCCACATGTGTCTAAAACTGTTAAATTAACAGACTAATTAATGGACTCTGGCTTGATTCATGGTTTACTCTGTATAGATGTATTTAGTTGGCTCACCGTGCATTGCCTTGTGAAGATTCGCAACCTCAATTTGTTAGACATATTTAACATTTCTCAATGTACTAGCAGTCATTTACAGTAACTTCAATTCTTGAACACTCCCTTCTTGTGCAAAATACGGTGATTGTTACAATGAAAATGTGTACAACTGTACAAGAAAATGTAATGCCAATTGTTTACATGGTATTCTGTATGCAGAAGGGAAGTCTCACCTGTGATAGAGTGGAGTCACTGCAGGCTTTCCTGGCATCCTGCAACACAAGAAAAACCTTAATCATGTTGGCAGGCAACTTTTGCTGCATTGTTAAATGTAACACGTGATCACTACACAGACAAACACACCAATAATAAATGAGAAATAAGTGTCTAAACATGTGTCATAGGTTATTGCCAATCACAGACAATGAAAATCTCGGCGGTCACAGAATAGTCACACAGCAGAAACTGATATTTATAGATCAATTCCCACAATACAATTTCTGCACAAAGATGAAAGTGGCTGATTGACAAGTTATATGCTGAGTGAGTCACCATCATCTGAAATGGTGTGAGTCATAGCTTGCAGTGAACAGACTGTTGCACACATGTGATATACAAACACACGTTCAACACACACATCAACATCAACACGTGCACACAAAACGTTGCCATACCCGGATCTGATTGCGTAGTTGTTCGGCTTCTTGCCGCAACTGTTCCAGCTCGCTCATTGTCCCTATGTGATGTGTTCAGGCCACACTCCGCTCCAAATACTGACTGGGCTGGGAAAACACACGTGCCTGCACGCACACACACACACCCTCACACGCTTTGCCAGCTGACACCTGCAAGACAGGGAGACAGAAATACTATGAGTTCAACAGGCGGACGGAGAGCGAAGGATAGGAACTTCCATCAGACAAACACCAGTATCCTGTATGGGTTCAGACCAAAGGGGGGTGCTGAAAGGGTGGGGCTGGGTGGAGGCCTGGAGGGTGGCCTGGCTCTTCAAACACCCCCAGTCTGGTTCAAAAGGCCATCTGAGCCAGGCTTTGACCTTTCCTGACTCAATCAGCCTTTTGTGTTGTTGCATTGCGCTGTTTTCATGGCCCGCCCCAAAAAGCCCCGAACGTGGGTGTGGTGATCTGGATGGTTTATTAGACCATATGTCCAAATGACAAAGAACATATGTGCATATGTTCATCAGTGCGTGTACATTATGTTAACATTTATTTAAATCAGATTGAGCATCCCTTTGTATTAGCATGCATGTGTGTGCTTATGCATGTGCGAGTTGCCACTTCCTTTACCTTGGGGAGCCTGAATGTGGGTCACAAAGCACTTAGACACTCCTCAGAAATGTTTGGAGCGCACCCCGGCAGCCTCATTTTCCAGGCTGTCGTATAGTCTGAGCCTCCAATGTTAAATTTTCAATTTCATTTTCTATAATTCAGCAATTAGACTGAGTCCAGCCCTACCTCTCCACAGGATATCATGGTAACATAAAGAGGATGTTGTTTGTGCTTTATCCTCACTTTTGCAGAGGGGCCCAGCTACTTAATCACCACACTATAAGACTCAGTCCTTTTACAAATAGGAAAACATTGACTAGGACAATGACTTCATGTTCACTGTGTGGAAATTGCCTTTCAAGATACTGTAAGTGTGTGCAAAGCTGCTCTTTTGAATTCGGTTCACTTAGTCTTGGCCATTGTGCCTCTGCTCTGCTAAAACATGAGGATGACTTGGACTGCTCATTGTGGACTCTTGTCTCAGCCAAAGAGGTCTTTGACCGTAACGAGGTATCAGGGACAGTGAGCGTCGCAATGCTTTCAGCTGCCCAGGAGTGACGTCACTTTGTCCTCCGGCTGACGTAAACCCCCCTCAGCTGTCAGCGTCAGCTCGCCTGTGATGTGGGACTGCTCTGACTACCATGGATCCATTATATTGTACTCTGAAATCTGCCATGTCACAGTGCGCCTTGTGGACTACCAAAACACCCGATATGACCTTCTACACTCTGCTAAATATTTTCAATCGATGGTTTCAGCCTGAGGCTTGTGTCGTGAAAGGCAAACGCCGCACATAAGAGATATAGTGGAAAAACGTGATGATTTGGGGTGCTTTCCCCATTAGTTTGGATAGAACTGACAGTTCTGATTTTTGACATGCCATGGCAGTGATTTGTAAAAGTGCCACATGAATTGTGTTGTTTCATAGGTGGATACTAAACATTCATTTAGAAACCAAAACAGGCCATTCATTACTGCTGTAGTCAATAATCACATATCAACCGCAGACAAAAGAAGCTGTCACACAGATAAATGGGCCCTACAAAAAAAGGACTGGATGAAGTTTACCTTTAACAATTTATAGTCATAAACCATGTGTGTGTGCCTTTTCTCCAGTTGTGTGACTGGAGTCATGCAGCCAGCCAGGCCAACGCAGGCCCAGTATCCGGGGTGACAAAGACAGAGCTGTGTGTTGGAGCTGCCCATTGTTTAGTACGTAGCTGCCAGCTACAGTAGATAGTGCTGCTTGTCACCACCACCAAGTTGGGTCTCTGAGACTGGCCATGGGAGGCTATAATTGCTACTGCCCTTCTGACACCAACCAACCAACATGTTCAGCCTCACGCTGGAGCTCCCAGCAGGAGACCAATGTGTCTGAACCAAGCAGCTGCCATCCGCATAAAATTGTAGGTTTGAGACTACGATGACCAAAGGCAGAAATAGGCATACGCACTTTGCGTTGTCACGTCACAAATATAAGGCTGTTAGCCAGAAAAGGATGTCGTACAGACGCCCTTAGTCACCCGTTTGTATTTAGTCAATGAAAAGAGCAGCATAGAAGAGGTGCAATCTCACTTCATACCTGTGCTGCATTGTCTCCCAACAACGCCAGAGGAGCTTATACATGACTGTCACTCATGGCTCTGGTTATATATAGTGCCCTTAGTGGTTTAAATTTATTTTTTTTATTTTTAAAGTCACCACACATGTATGTTAAAATGTAAAATCAGTAATAGGATAAAATAAAACAGATCACAAAAGAAAATGTCACAGCTTCTCAAATGCGAATATTTCAGAAGCCGTCTCTGATAGTAAACCGAATATATTTGGGTTTTGAACTAATGATATGACAATATAAAAAGGGGGGGGTGTAAAGATATCGCCGTGGGCTCTGGGAAATTGTGATGGCCATTTTTTGACTATTGACTTAAACAATTAATCCATTCACCATGAAAATAATCAGAAAATGAATTAATGAAAATAATCGTTAGTTGCAGTCCTTTTTATGAGAATAGTGTGGACATGTTTTTGTATGTAAGCATTGTTTTACATGTGGTTCAGCTGTCAATGGTATTGTTGCACATAATTCCAATTGAATCCAGGTTAACGATGGCCATAACAGTTATTCTGTTTATCACAGTGTGAGGTATTGGCATGCTAACTTTCACTTTCATTTTTATGCCACTCAGAGTAAGGTCATTGTAAGTCACTATGGTCTCCAGTTCCATTAATGAAGCAAATATATTTGTTACAGGATGAAGCTTGGTCACAACACATTTGTTACAGGAGACTCTGTCCCTTCAGTGCGTGTCCCTGCTGACTCAGTGACAGTTCATGTTCAGCAGGAAATATACAACCCTAGGACAGTCCAGAATCAGATCAAAGTGTTTGTCAAAAGTGATCAGATCAAACATGATGGAGATGGTCAACATATTTTGTATTTAACTTATATTTGTCATTGAGATATTTCTGCTCCCTCTGGGTCACATACAGTAGAAAATCAGTCACATCAGCCTCAGCCATGAACCAATACTGCATAGAGCAGCAGGAGGTGCAGGCAGTGCAGCTGCACCCGGAGCCACAGGGGCCCCAACAACATGAAATGGTCAGGAAGTTAAGGAATTAACATTATGAACAGCCAGGTTTGAACAAATTATTGCACTATAGCCCACTGTGAGCCCTTTATACCAGTGTACACAGTAACATTTCAACATTGTGTTGGGCACAAGTTAAATTGAGTTACAAAAGATAACATTTGCAAAATGTATGCATTTTCTTAATTATTTAGAGATCTCGTTGACTTGAATATTTAACTGGTTTGTTCTCAAATGTTACAATGTGATTAATTTATAATAAATGTGGGATCAAAAGGTTGAAGTCCAACCAATATTGAGCTCTTTTCTTTTTCCCTTCTTGAACCAAAATCAGCTTCTATACAATTCCTCTTTAACTGTATGCACTTTTAATTGATGATATACACTGCTGGAGGGTGCTAAATATATCATGTATTTAGCTCAGTTGAAACATCTTACAAAAACCCTCCCAAAACCTTCACCTATGCTTCATCTTGCCCTCACAGTTTCTATCTGAGAAGCAAATTTAAGGAGCCAGGAGTGTCGGTACTGGATCCAATATAAATTGGGTTGTCAATGAGCAGGAAACAACACGGTTTGGTGCGTGTGAAAGTAAAACCTGGATGCAGCAGGGCAGATCCACCAGATGAAAAGTTGTTCAGATCACTGTTCACTGACTATTTCAAACATCCAGTGGATGGAGGAAATACCTGGTGAGATTCCAGTGAGGAAGACGGAAACCAAATGTTTTCCCCTTCTCTTGAGCCGATACGTGTTCATATCATATCCTATGTGTGTCATGATTTATGTAACAGTCAATAGGAAACTGCTTAGAGAATATCTGGTATGGAAGATAAATCACCTAATGCACTATTAGTCAGAGCCGCCATTGAGGTGCTTTGGTTGGTCCACACCGGATACAGAATTACACATAATGCAGTCACACATAATTCCTAATCGAAACTACAAGAACCCAATTAGGTAGGGCCTGTTTGGACAAGACGGTTTCTAAATGACATCCATAATCTGAAGTTAATCATGATCATTGTACCTGAACGAAGTGTGTGCTAGTGTATAAGGGGTCCAGTTATAAAACCCGCTGTTACCACAGGTTAGTTTCTCTGAGGTGTCGTATACGTATGGTAATGTATAGCTCGAACATGCGTTGCACCAGGGATGGCCGGTATGGTTGAAATCACTACCATAATAATGATAATATAGCAAACATATGAAAATTCACATAAAATATTCAATTAAAAAAAGATCCAATGCAATGAGCTGTATTGCGCTAAGTACGTGTAAAACAAAAACATAACAGTAACTCCTTGAATTTTACAAAAAGACATCATATATGATCATATCATGGCCATAAAATTCAAATGGAAGTTGAGATATTATGTATTACATTTTAAATCGCCCAGCCCTATACAAAACATATTTCCAGATGCTTTCAGCGTTGTCTTTTTGTAGGGCTGCAATCAACACTTACTTTCATTACCGATTCATCTGCTGAAGATTATTTATTCTATGAAACGACAGAAAATAGTGAAAAACGCAATGTCACAATTTCACAGAGCAACAAGGTGACATCTTCAAACTGTTTGTTTTTGTCTGAGCAACAGTCAAAAACCCTCATATTCAATTTAGAATTAAATCAGAATGGGGGGAAAGTATCAAATCCTCACATTTGAGGGTCTGAAACAGAATTGTGGATATGTTAGCTTGATAATTGACATTGAAACCATTAAACAATTATCAAAAATCTTGCCAAGAAACTTTCTGTTGATCAACCAACGGTTCAGCTTCAACTGGCTTTAAAAACGACTGTATTACAGTTAAGCAACATAACTTCACCAGCCTATTCTAAACGAGCAGTGCATGTTATCTACTTGCCCCATCAGCGCCACGTTATTTCTATTTTCTTTTCACAAACCATGCTGACCACCTTCACCTTCGACTGAACGCGCCGTTGCATGACGGCATCAACGGCCAAAACTATTACAGCCTGTAAGGTCGAGCATTAACCAGGCTGCAGCCGTTAGCAGCAAACCGCTGTACCGACCCCACGTCCATACACCGACTGTCAACTGGCGTGGACACAATTAACAGACCAGCTGGCGGGGGGGGGAAAGACAGCTACGCAGGTTAGAAACCTGCTGTATGACAACATGGTGAACAGATGAATATGTGCCTAACTAGTGAGCGGCTTCGCCCCGCGTAGTTCCGCCTGAGGATCGTTTCAACAGCCTGCGAAAGGCCGCGCAGCAGCAGCGGCGGCGGCGGGGAAGCTTTGCTCGGACGAGAACAACAGCATCGAACTTGTAGACGCCCGGGAGCCGTTATGTCCAGAGCTACACTGCTGCTCTGGGCTCCGGCAACATTTCTCGCATCTCTCACTCTCGACAGAAAACAAGGCGCCAACCGCCGCGAGCAAAGCAGGAAATAGCCTTAAAGCCACCAAAAATACCAAGGCAAGGCTGCGCGTCCCTTACCTGAAGCGGGCTGTTTATTTGGCTCCGTCCAGTCCAGTCCGAGTCACGCCGATCCGTTTTCACACGATAACCATGGCCCCCAGCTGTGTGTGTGTGTGTGGGGGGGGGAAGGGATCGCACAAAGGCAGACGTGTTTAATTTCAAGACAATTTATTCGGTTTAAAGGGGCAGAAGCGACCGCAACTCGAGTCGGATTAGACTAAAATTTTCACCAAGCAAGCTAATCACCACACCCATGGAAGTGGGAACATGGCAACAGCCCACGCCGAGGGGGTGCGCGGTGGTGAATGTATCTGACATTTCTCACGATCTGACAAATATAACGCGTTTTAAAAATATTACTCCTTCACCAGGTCTGCGTGTGTTCATGTCAGTACTCCACAGCAATCGGTGACAGCATTTCTTTGCGCTTGGAAAAATGCCTCAAATGGTTGTGTAACCTACGGGCGAAATGGTACCGTCTGTCAGCCCCCTCAACAAAAAGGAACCGAATGGGATCCAGGAAACAAATACTAGACACATGAACTTCGCCTCAGGTTTGCAAATCCGCGTTTTAGTCAAAAACGTTACTATTTGATTCGCTCACATGCCAATACAGCGAGGAAACCCGGAGAATCTACAGCACTAAGTGTTAAAGCTGGAGGTGACGAAAGTACAGTATTTCTTTTAGTTTGCTGTATGAATGTAATCTATTACCAACTGTGACTTCACTTCCCGACCTATGAGCATTATTGTAAAGTCATTTGTTTTCTTTTTGCTTTAATTTTGTATATAAAAACACCGCAGAAGTACAAAATATGCTGGAATAGCTACAAAATGTTAATGTGGTTATATTGCAGCTATTCAGAGATAATTGCCAGTTGAGGAGGATATTACGAGACTGTAATTAGCAAAAGGTACAGTAAGTCTTCATGTAACCATATGCCATTAGTCGAGTGATGGAAAACTAATCAGCAACTTGTTTGATAATCATTCATTTTTAAATAGTTTTGGAAGCAGAAAATGGCAAAAATATTCACTGGTTCCAGCTTCTAAAATGTAAACATTCTCTACTTTTCTTTGTCTTCTGTGACAGTAAACTGAATATCTTTGGTTTTGAGACTGATGGACCAACATAACAGAACATTTGAAGATGTTACCATGTTCTGGGAACTTGTGATGGGCATTTTTCACATTGACATTTTGTAGACCAAATTATTATTCTGTAACTCAATAAAATTGTGAGCAGATTAATATATTACTTATTAGTTGCAATAAGTATGCTATCTCAAAACCATCCAAAATCAAAACCTAAAGCTGTAAGGTTTGAATTGTGCCAAGAGACAGCTGTGCCCAACCAGCACACCAGGGTTGGCTTGCAGTGGGCTCATTGAAAAGGATCTCTCTCCATTAGGACAGGATGAATTTTTAATAGGGCCAATGAAAGGGAACAGTGGGATAGGCTTTTCCATATCTCTGCACGAGCCATAATCAATGGAGGGAAGATGAAAGTTGCCCAGCCCTTGGTTTCCTTTCGGAGTGGCATGGGGTTAGATTAAGTCTAATTGAATTCACACACACAGCAGTAGTTTAGGCGTGTCAGACCAATTTCCCCCTAAACACATTATGAGGATTAGGATTAGCATGATAGCAGAAACGTATGTTGTGGTTGCTTTGTCATTAGTGCAGCCTGGAGATGGGCCATTTTATAAATATAACGCATTAATAAATACACAAATGTACATTAAGTGTCACTCATATGTTTCTGGACAGTTGTTCTCAAAATGAGAAATAGTTTATTAATTCCTCTATACTAGCCTATTATTCACTGCATATGGCTGAATATCCTCACATACATTTTAGAGAAGTTGGATGATGCAAACCAAATCATAACTACAAATCTGACTATATCAGAGACAAATAGTCTTCACATCCTCACGATAATCATGACGTCTGAATGGTTTTTACTACAAATTTTTGTCATAACTTGTTTTAAAGATGACATGACCTTGGATCAGCCCAAGTGTTCTGTCCTGTCATGTCCGATGTTGCTCAACAAATTTATTAATGATTGCTCAAAGGTGTAACTACAATTCAACTGTAGTCATACTCTAGTCCACTGTGTTTTAGAAAACATTCACTTCATTACTGTAAAAAATGTTTTGCCTTTACAGGGATGATTTACAGTGATTTAAAAAAGTACATAAGAAGGAGTCAACTCTTCTGCTCTCTGCCTTTAGTGAGCAAAAAGAGTAAATTCATTAGCCAGTTAAGAATCAGAGTCAAGGTGTCCAAAAGCACATCCTTGGCCAATCGGGTCCCTTGGCCCGTTGCTTGGCAACCAAAATGAGAGGGAGGGAGCAAATTGATGCTGTAAAAATAGCGCATCAATAGCCTGGTGTCTAAAAAGAAAGACACACATGTTGGTGAGGCTATAAATAGCCTCCTGGAGCCAGGTATCCTTACAGTATCTCAACTGTATTGTTGCCTATGAATGAGACATTTTTGCATCGATGCAAATTCAGCATCGGTAGTACACAAGTAACTGAGCTCAAAGTACAGTAACAGTCAGGGAGCTGAATGAAATAATTTGAATGTGAGAGTGGTTTTAGGGCTTAGGAGGAATATCAAGAGCTGACCGCACAGTATCCCATCATTACTGTGTAAAGAAAAAACAAATAACCACAGGTTGGTATTTGTACAGCAGTTCTTCATCCTATTGTTTGCCATCTGATGTTTTGCATAGATGCAAAATTACAATGGCTTCTGCTGCGATAATACATTTTAATGTACGATAACAATCAATAATGTGCATGGACGAGTTTGCGTGCCAGAGGGGATTTAGGGTTTAATGGCTTACATGAATGACATTTGATCTTTTCATATTATCACATAATTACACCTACATGTTGTTTAGAGGCATCGCAGTGAGCTGCGTGCTGTATCTAGTTTTTGCATATTATCTCATCACTACAATGTCCCATTGTTAAAATGGCTCGTACACATGTGTCTTATGTGTAACAGAAGAGTAGCACAAAACGTGGCTAAAAATAGATCTATCGTGTCCAATTCAGTTTCACGGCACTGCTCAAAAACGAGCCCGATACGTGGGTGATCAAATCAAGTGTAGATAATGGGACATCCATCTGAAAGAGCTTCCTGTCTATTTTTATCAGCACGTTCCCATTTTTTGCCCACATGTGGCGACGCGCCCCGACGACCTGCATGTAATACTTCCACTGTATCAAAGGCAATTAAAAGGTGTAGCAACAGTAGAACCGTAAAAGGCTTTATCAGGGCTGTCTTATCCACCAGACATCTCCCGGGGAGGCTGGCCGTTGCCAGGGTAACCCTCACAAATGGCAACTGACGTCAAGAAGGTAGGAGAAATACCAGGGCGAGCCAAAGCTGCTATGCATAATGGATTATTGAAAAGGGCCCTCTCGAAGAGTGCAAAGTGACTTAAAATATGCGTGCTTTGCTGGGCTCATCACAGCTTCTCTCTCGCTCTCCCTCTCTGTGCGTGATGAGGAAAATAGATGTTGACGGTTTCTGGGTTTTGCTTGCTGACTGGCACGGCTTGGGCTTGCCTGGCCCAAGTGAAATTATCCATCTTAAGTCAAACATTGCTGATGAGCTATCTTTTTCGAAGGACAGAGTATGTGTGCTGCTTTGTCTAGATGTGAAAACATTGCAGATTTCTCTTGTTCTGCCATTAATTCTCCAAAAAGCGAAACCCTCCTCTGTCCTCAAGTCAGTATGTATTCTATGCTACCTGCACTGCATCTTACCCAGTCTAAGAGGAAAGATCTGAAACATCATACCACCACCACCTCCAGCGGATTCTTTGTTGGTCACGTAACAAGGATCCACAGTGACATTCATGCATAGGTTCTCAGAAGTGATCACTTCAGACCATGTGTATGTTCAGAACGTAACGACCAGAATTTTCAGGTTCTTATCTAATCTCAGTGCTGTTGTTGGCCCATGAGAGACTGTCACAGCAGCAGCTTGGTGAAGAGCCCTCATCGTTTCTGTGATAATGCCTCTAATGTTATGTTGGAGTCACACTATCGTCAATCGGGACACCCGATTGCGGAGTCAGGTTTGCAGATGGCAAAGTCCAAGCACTGTTGCTATCCAAATGAATACAGGACAGAAGCACGTACACGCAACAGAGAATTGGCATGGTGTCCATTTTGGGCAAGAGGTACTTTCACTCATTTTAATATGAATATGCTATCACATTTAGTATTCATATCAAGTTTTAAAAAATGTACAATTCATGTACAATCAGCACAAATACATATATAACAGAACAAATAATAGGAACAATGATGCGTGGTAACATTACATCAGATATCCAAAAAGACTATCCTGTGACGACAGTTCATGTTTACAAAATGCAACATCATAAATGTTTCCTGTTAAACATCTACCATACGTTGCTCCAAATAGATGTTACATGTGTAAAATGTACAGGAAGACGGGAGTCAATGAACACCACAATGAGTAGGCCTGAAGCATGTAGCTTTTGTTTGAGAGAGAAGCTGCAGAGGAAATGTGCAAAGAGAAGAAGTGAGAGTGTTTCAGTCCAGGGGAATCCCAGACACTTCTGTAAATAAGGGGTGCAACAAGCGACACAAAGCATGAACTAACATGCTCTGAGTTTCCTAAGAAGTGAATCACACAAGTCATGTATGGGAAAAGATTAAAGGAAGTGAGGAACAACCCTGATGTGCTAATGCCACCCTTGTCAAATGTTACCGTGACACCAGATGATCATCCATTTATTACCATGAGCCCACAATTATTTTGACTTGACATTTTGGTGCACCGCAGGTTCAGAACACAAGATAAGACCAAGATATTATCTGCTAGTTGCTTGAAAACTAAACACAACCCTCGATGCCAACTACAGATCCGTTTGACAAGTTCACAGTCAAAATACCACAGTCACTAGTGTTTGCTCTGTTAATTCTGCAGTGGTTAATTAACTGTTAGTTTTGGCTCCACACCCATCTCTGATTTAATTCAAATTACGCTGTTTCTAGTGCAGTTTTCAGATCCTCTTTTGATGCTGTATTAAAATAAAAAATATTATTCCAAACTATAGAAATGTGTTGGGGTTTGTTTTTTTTACCCAAACATTTTAATTTCAAATGTACCCTGGCAGTGACTGTAGTTATTTTGATGTGGCATTGAATCACAGAGGAAACCCCAGACAATGCACACCCAAAACGTCTAGACATTTAGAAAAATAATGAAAGTTTTTCTACCTTTTTCCAGTGCAGATGAGTAGCAGAGGAAGTGGGCGTTTTCTGCATACGTCCTAAATGGCATGGACTATGAATCGTACGGGGCGCTGTCGTTTCAGTTCTTCCTTTCAGCTTCAACTGTGAGTGTAGATGCTGCTGGGAGGAGCAGTAAGTGGAGAGAGAGAGAGACAGAGCTGGAGTATGAGGTAGAGCTGCTGAGTGGGAGGGTGCACACATGAGGGGCATGGAGGATGGGAGATAGAGTAGTATTTCTATTAAAGGCACAGTTATTTTAAAGAAATGTAAAATATGTATCAATCAGGCTTTTCACTGCACAAGTCCTGCTGACACAGAACCCATACACTTTTGCCAGACAGACTTTAAATAACCCTTTTATGGGAAATTAGAAAAGTACATTGTATATAATGCATGACAGATGTAGGAACCGCCCTTTTTTTTTTAACAGAAGACATGTCACAAAAAGAACAGGTGTAAATAATACAATTATTGATGGCTGAATTCCATTAGCTGCTTCAGTTTCAGGTTCTGGTACAGTAAATGTTGGCTCACTGCGATAACTGTTGTGATTTACTGGAATATTTGGATAGAACAGAGCCATTGTTTATTATATTATTAGTAACACCTGTGCTTTTCCTACCTACTATCCATCCATCCATTTTCTTCCGCTTACCTGGGGAACAATTGTCAGATTGTCAATCTGTAGTCACTGTACAATGGACACCTTTAAGCAAGACTGGCAGTCTGTTTTAGATTAGTTCTCTTCTTCCTCTCCTCAAAAACATTGTTGAAAGACCATTGGATCAAATGTGTGTGTGCTTCAAATTTGCTGTCAATATTGTCACTTACTTGCCTCTTTTGCTAATGGTCTGCTATAATGTATTTTTATATATAACTGTTGGTCTTTTGAACTTTTCAAAGTTATGCAGGCTACGTTTCTGTTCTTATGTGTACATTTACAATCAATGACCAAATAATGCTCAACACCAAAATGAGGCTCTTTGTGGTTACTTAAAACTGGTTGTAATCTTAGAAATAGGACAGTCACCCACAATTTTAGTCTTTGCTTTTAAAATACAAGGCGATTTCACTTTCAAAACCGAGAATAAGGCTGCACCAGAACTGTGTGGGGACATTCATTTCAAAGCGTCTTTGACACAAAAATTCAAATATTTTTTTGGATGCATTTTTATTTTTGACTAAATCAGTGGGGTTTGATGCGACACATGGGAAAACTGAGGCTTTAAAGAATTACCAAGCTGCAATGAAACAGCTGGCGTGGCCAAATGGGCTGATGTTTATATCTTATTGGTCCATGTTTTGGGGATTACTATTGCTTATTCTAATCCGCTCTATGAATGTTCACAAAGTAAAGGCCAGTCAAGTCCACATCAACATGAAGCCTCTTATTTGTTGCTTCATTGCCTGGAAGTCACAGCACAATCTTTCGTCAAGGGTGCTCTAGATGCAACGCACAGCTTAATAACGCTGTAATGGAGATGCAAACAGTGTTTTAATAGCTACCTTTAACCCTGAACAGTATTGTATGATGTTGGACAACTTGGTGACAAGATTTTAAATGTTGAAATGCTATTTGCACAATGACTGAATCCACACATTAATAATGTCCACTCCAGATTTCATTCCAAAATAAAACTGAGATTTATTTTTAATATTATAATGTATCTGGTACAGTCAGCTAGCACTAAAACTCACATTCTAAGTGCTTGTAGAAAAGTGCACACCAGCTATTTGGGGCAAACAGTATTTGACCTTTAACACAAAACTATTTTCAAACTGATTAATACCCAATGCAACAACTACAGAGATAGATTAGATACAGGAAAAATTAAACAGCTTCGAATTTATTCCCATTTTTGTTCAAGTTCAAACAGACCTTTCTGAATGCAAAAATGCAATGACGAATGCCTGGCATTTGTCAGGCAATACTGCCACTTAATCATTTAGTGTTGTCCTTTTGGGATCATTGAACGCTTACACAACAAACCACCTGACAGATTCACTCAAACTTGATTCCCTGGGCCAGAGGAAGATCCTTGCTGTAGTTTATCGTGCAGGTTGAACGCCTCATGTACTGCTTCCATGAGTCACTGCCCGACTCTCTTCCACCTCCTGTGTGTTTCTCTCCACCAAAGGCTCCTCCGATCTCAGCTCCGCTGGTAGGAATGTTGACATTTACAATGCCGCAGTCGGATCCTTTGGGCCCCAGCCAGCGGAAAACCCGACCCATATCTTTGGTGAAGATGCTGCTGGACAGGCCCTGCTGGACCTCGTTGTTCCAGGCAAATGCCTCTTCTTCCGTTTTGAACTTGAGGACGTAGAGTATGGGGACAAAGGTTTCGGTGTGGACAATGGGAGCGTCATGAGCGAGCCCTGTGATGATGGTGGGCTCCACGTAGTTTCCAGGGCGGTCCATCACCTTTCCTCCACAGACCAGAGTGCCACCCTGCTGCTTGGCCTTCTCAATGGCTGCCAGATACTGCTCCACAGCTTGTTTGGTGTGCAGAGGACCATACATGGTGCTGGGATCCCATGGGTCTCCGATGCGGACTTGCTTGTAGGCCTTGGCGATCCTCTCAACCACTGTGTCGTGAACACTCTCATGCAGCATCAGCCTCCTGGTTGTGGTGCAGCGCTGGCCAGCCGTTCCCACAGATGCAAAGACAGCAGAGGGCACCACAAGATTCAGGTCAGCATCCTCAAACACAATGATAGCATTGTTGCCACCGAGCTCCAGCAGCTTACGACCGAACCGTTCCTGCACCATCATGGCTACCATCTTGCCGACGTGGGTGCTGCCGGTGAACGACACCAGATCCACACGCTCGTCCTTCGCCATGGCTGTGCCGATATCAGCGCCTCCACAGGTCATGGAGCAGATAGCGCCAGGCAGGTTGTTCTGTTCCAGCACCTCTGCCACAATCCTGGTAACTGCAACACTTGTGAGAGGTGTGGTTGGGGCTCCTTTCCAGAGGCAAACGTTGCCACAGGTCAGAGCGATTGCATTGTTCCAGCCGTAAACAGCCACGGGGAAGTTAAAGGCAGTGATGATGCCAACAAGACCAACTGGGTTCCACTGTTCAATAAGAGCATGGCCTGGTCTTTCTGAGGGCAGGATGGGCCCGCCAATCATTCTAGACAAACCAACAGCATAATCACAGACATCAATGTATTCCTGAACTTCTCCCACTCCCTCAACATAGATCTTGCCCATTTCTAGAGACACCAGGCTCCCGAGGACTTTAATCTTCTTCCTGAGTGCATCCCCAATCTGCCTCACAATCTCCCCTCTTTTGGGAGCTGGAATATCTGCCCACATCTTCCAAGCCTCCTTGGTCTTCTGGACAGTTTCTTCATACTCCGCCAAAGTCGCCTGGGTTACTCTGGCAATTGGCTCATTGTTGGCAGGGCAGTATGCCGTGATGACCTCCCCGCTTCCTCCCCAGCTTCCATTGTAAACCCCAGGGTTGTCCTCAGACAGGCCCAGATCTTTCAGCCATGAGTATTTGGGCTGGTTGATGAGGAGACCTGACATGGCTGCAGACTGTTGGCAGCGGACAGATGCAAATGTATTCCTCAAAATGAGCCTGTTGTGCCGGGCAAGGGTCAGAGTGAGGCAGCGCTGCATGAGTGCTGGAAGGGGGAAAAAAATTACATTTACAAGTTTAAAAAAGTGTTTGAAGACCATCTGTAAATAATTGTTGGCAGAAAAATCTCACAAGTATCAAATTAGCTAGTTCTGTCTATGGCTGCAACTAACAATTATTTCATGGTCAAATATTCTGTTGATTCTATTTCATTTCCTCATATTTGAGAAGCCCGAACCAGAGAATGTTTCATATGTTTGTTCCTTGATAAATTACTTGATTATCAAAAGTATACCCTATTAACTGTATTTCAATCATCTAATCACTTCAGCTCCAGTTCTGTAAACTGCCGTTTCCAAGGTCAAGAACGTTCAATTTGAGAATGAATAACCTAAACTAGTTGCATCAGCTGCATTATAGTCCAGTACAGGATACAGTGAACAAGAGACCAATTGTGAAAATGCATATTCTCATATCAAGTTTTTTATCAAAAATATTTTGCATAATGTGAATAATAAAGAAACCACGAGTTAGACAATATGTTTGAGGACTGTAACTGCTTCTAACATAACTTTGGAGTTTTGTGAGTTTAAACTACTGTATGGGTTATATTGCCATAGCTCTACTCCACCATATCCGCCTGCCCTACTTTGGAAAACCATGAGGCTGTCGAAACATGAATATCGACATTGTATGATGCAGAAATAAGACATTTCACGCCGACAATATGGCTGAACGTAAACCAAAAGGCTAATTTTAGGATTGCATTTTTGAAAGTCCAAATTCTGTATGTTAGTATTTTGCAGCATGACATGGTCGCCGAGATCAGTCAATCTTGCCGAATCTAAACGACCGTGAGTCGAGGCCCTGCTATTTAAACTCACAAACATCACCGTGTTGCCATAAAGCCTGAAGTTACAGTTCCTGCAGGTCATTTTTTTGAATGATTAAAAGTAAGTTTATGCTACTTATAATCAGTTTTTCACTCACGTTAATATCAAGTTCGTAGGGCCACGTCCACTCCGGAGCACGGAAGTACTTGCAGTCTCTGTATGTTTTCGTCACAGCTGAAACGGAAGTACTGACGCTGTGCTGCATTCTGATTGGCCTGTCGCCTCTACGCAGTGTGGCGCCTGCTATGTTAGATTGATCCATGCTAACACATTTCCTTTGTTGTGATTAACCGTTTAGCGGTTGTGATTCTGCTGTAATAACATATATTAAGAAATTTGCTGTTGCGATCATTTAGATGATGAGTGGCGGAGTGTATGGAGGCGGTGAGTGGGATATCATGATTAAAATAAAACGTAACTGTTGTCCACGTTGTCCCGTTTTTTAGCTTTAGCCAGCTTGATAGATAGCTAGCTAGCTTTGCTAACGTTTTGCTCCGCGGTAGAACTAAAGCTATATCCTTGCTAGTATTTCTAATCGCCGCGCGTTTTAGAAAATATGAATTTTTTTAACATTTCAAATGCGTCGTGTTGTGGCTTAAGCTTAGTTTGTTTATACATTTATCATGTTATCCAATCCCGGAGCCGCCTAGCTAGCTAGCTAGCAAGGAAATGAATGAAAGGGGGTTGCTGAACTCATGAACATGATATACATTTCTTAGTATCTCACAGTGATTACATTTTAAGAGGAGACGTTAACGTAAGAGAGAGCGTCACAGATGTGAAATAACTTCTTTATTTGCATTAAGTGTACATTAATGCTGCTGTCAGTGGTAATGGTAACTATACAGTGGAAGTCAGATTTACATCCTGTAACGGCATCCTTGTACAGGCTGTAGGTAGCTTTATTACAGTAGCATAACATTGTATACATGACACACTTCGTGTTACTGAAACATATCTGACAAATCCAGCAGAACAGCCTGTGGAGCGAATTGGTGAAAGTTAAGGGGAGAAATCGGACTTTCAAATAACATTTTAGTGCATACACCATCCAACCTGAAACATAACAGTGCTACTTTTGTGATTTGCATCTTCACACCATGTGATTTTATTTGCTTCCGGTAGAAAATGTTAATTGTACAAAGGGTATGCCCTTTAAAGTATCAGCTGAGGAGGCTGTAGTAGACAAATCCGTAGCTTTGGCATCTACACCAGTACTAAGCAATATGTTGGTGTTTTTACTTTTATAAATTCATAATCGATTAGTCTTTGTATTTGTCATATAATCTACTAATTTAACTAATTCTATCAGCACTGTCCACCGCAGCAAGTTATCATTCAGAACTTATTTTAACATGTTTTAATTGTTGAAGTACTGATAGTAACCAGTACCTTTTAAGACTGATGAGTACAGATACACGTGCAAAACAGGTTAAACTTGACATGGCGTAAGACCACAAAAATGGTATTCCCACAATCTGCATGTGTGGGCTAGCTGTAAATATCTGCTGTGTTTAGATTTTGTGTGATGTTGTGTAGTGTGGAGATGGGCGTATCTTGGGTGGGGGAAAAGAGAAAAATATTTTTTAAGGATCTGCTCTTTAGAATGTGTAAAATTAAAAATATATTGCAAAAAAAAAAAAAAAAATGCTATTTTTCATATTAGAGACCTACCGTAAACTCTCATTGAGTCCTTCAAAGTATGTACAGTATTTGTTGAGGAAGTAAACTGTGCTGACCTTTTTCTTGCGTGGCTATTTCTTTCACAAGCATGTACAAGCAAGCACACCCAATGTCTGATAGCAATAGTTTGCCCATATATTGTAAATCATTCCATCCTTAGCTGTGACCATTGTGAAAATGATTGTTAAATTTACAGTTTGAAGCATTTCTCTCAATTCTGTAGATGAGGTGGGAGCTTTGGTGTTCGACATTGGCTCATACTCTGTGCGAGCTGGCTACGCAGGAGAAGACTGTCCCAAGGTAAGTGGATCGCTCAAATGACCTGATTAACTATGTGTCTTTTCTTTCTCTGTGCATCTTCATCTTCCCTCCAGGGATACACTAATGTCAAGAAATGAGAGCTGTCACCCTGGAGACAGGCAGCATTAAATGAGTTCCGATCATTCTGGAGTACTTGCTGGGTTCTGAATTATCTGTGCTTTAGGTGGACATCTTCATTGTGTAAATATCAGTTTTATAAGTGCCTGAGATGAACACTGATTTGCCATACTCATTGATCTATGTGATATTGGCCTTCCGTCTTGTTTTAGTAACACCTGTTCTTTGCTTACTATGGCGTCAAAGTAAGTGATGTAAAAAAATTTAACCTATGAGACAACTTACGTCCTCCTGGCTTTGCGTTGGAACGTGCAAACATTGTTTATGCAAGACGAAATAGTCACTACAAGCCAGAATGAAATTAGGTACTTTTGAGCATTTCAAAATAGTGTTTTTAAGTCAGAAGAGCATTGACTCATCCTCATAGCTTCACATAAATGGGAAAATGTTCATGTTTTGGGATGGAGTTTATCTTTTCATATAGGTTTTATTAGATTTGTGTTCTCATGGTTGATCCTGGTAAACCAGCTTGTTTGAGAATGTGTCTTGACCTGTAGTCCATCCTGTTTTGTTATGTGTCTGCTCAGGCGGACTTCCCCACAGTAATAGGTGTGACCCTTGACCGAGAGGATGGCAGCACGCCCATGGAGACAGACGGAGACAAGGGCAAGCAGAGTGGCACCACCTACTATATTGATACCAACCAGCTGAGGGTACCCAGGGAGAACATGGAGGTCATGTCTCCGCTCAAGAATGGCATGAGTGAGTGTTGACTCTTGGCGTGTGATTTTATGTTCATGCATTGAAATCGAAATAACATTTTGGTTTCGGTTCATAATCCAAATGTAATGGATTCACCAGGTTGTTTCAAAATGTTCTGCTGTGTTTGTGCAGTGTGGATATACATGGGTTGTGTGTAAGTGAGGTGTCAAGAGAGATCCTGACCGTTGTCTGTCATGATCTGTGACGTAAACCCAGCAGTTAATATTTATAATCCTGTCCGCTTGATCCACATCCATAATTAGACTGTTTTGGTTCGACGGCCGACTTTGTAGACAAAGTCGTCACAACTCTGACTGATGTATAGATGACTGCTGTTCATCATGAATATTCATGAGATTATTTGAAGACCAAGACAACTCATTATCATGAGCCCTCCCATTTAATGTCTTCTTGATAGAAGGCAGACCCCTTTCCGTCTTGGGTTTACTGCCATGTCAGCCTGACAGCGATCACATTTTCCCATCCTCATTTGGTCTTGTCTAAATCTTTGGATCAGAACATCCAAAGCCAGATGTGGGTCACGCGTCCAGGTCTCTCAGTGCTGAACTAGAGACTCTGTCTAACTAGAGCTGTGAAAACTATATTATGTTATCCAGAACTAGGTCTGCACAGCCACCCATTCTTTTCATTATTGACTTTTGATTAATCAGTTATTTGTTTAGTCAATAAAATGTCCCCAGAAACGGTGAAAATCCGCATTCTAATTTCCCAGATCCCACAGTGAGGTTTTCAAATAACATCAATCTAAATAACTTAAATTAAACAGAAATATCTGGAACCAGTGAATGTCGTCCTTTGTCTTTGATAAATGCTTTAAACATTAATCAGTAAAATTGTTGCCAATTAATTTCCTGTCTATTGACCGATCGGGTAATTGCACAATCATTTCCCTTCTGTCCAAAACGTTTAAAGCCAAGATGAAACTCTCTGCCACGAATGCGACATTTTGCAGGTGTGTTGGATTTCTGTCACCCCAGGAGGTATGGGCAACAGCGGATATGAAACAAGCTCTCCGGTGCACTGACCTAGCTGATGATGCTCATCAGAATCTGGTCCACTGGAGTTCGGCTGTGAGACTATTTAGAGATGAGTGTGACACCAATCTTAATTGCAGCAGAACAGCAGCGTGGGACCGCAGGCTCCCTCAGAGGGCTGACCTGAAACATTGGTGCCTGGTGCTCAAATTATTATCTAAAAAAGCTCATCTGACCCAGAGATGATGATGATGATGATGAAACGGAGACATTTTTGTGTGACGTTGATTTTTTTTAATTTTTAGTTGGGCTATAGCCACGAATAAAGTAAAGACAGTCCTCAAGAACATCAGTAGCTGCTATATGCTCATGGTTTATCTATGTTATTTAAAGAAAATACTTGGATTGTTCTCTGTATGAAACAATTATATTTTTTTATCGACGTTTCCACCAATAACCACACGCTCTTTCACAAAACAAAATGTTGAATTTGAACACCTTTGGATATCTCATGTTTAGCACAGATTCTAACTGTTGTCCTTTGTCTCACCCGAATAATAGCTTAAAAATAGTATGTCAGCAGTAATTTGACAGTGATTTGACATTTAACATGCCCTTGTCCTTGTTTTCTCTTCCCTGTGTACAGTTGAGGACTGGGACAGTTTTCAGGCCATTTTGGATCACACCTACAAGATGCACTTCAAGTCTGAACCCAGCCTGCATCCAGTGCTCATGTCAGAAGCATCGGTGAGTTAACATTTGTACGAGCTGGAGACTGAAAAGCACTGGCTGCTTATTCAGTGATTGTATATCAAGCAGCAAGGCCAGATTTGAGTCCTCTAGTCTAAGAGTTAGCATTTTAAAGTCCCCTTCTTAAAATATGAACTTGTTAGTTTAAATACTCATGGTAGCTGCTGACCTCCTGAGACGCTCTTTGTTTTAACTGTAATCAGTGTATCGTGAGGCGAGGATTTGAAGTGGGGAGTTTGTTTCCTGCGCTGGTCCTCCGCCTCACGGAGGAACTTAGTTTGTGTTGTGCTGACAATAATCTGTTTTGTGTCTGCAGTGGAACACACGAGCAAAACGAGAGAAACTCACAGAGCTGATGTTTGAACATTACAACATTCCTGCCTTCTTTCTCTGCAAATCAGCAGTGCTATCTGCGTATCCTTTACTATTTCACTACATCCGGAAAAGGATGGGATGGCGTCATTAATGATACGAGTCATTAAGTTGTCCCTTTTCTGTTGGACAGTGGTCTCAGGGTACCGTTTCTCTTATGACAATCTGTTGAACTAGTACTGTATAGTTAGTATATTTTGAACTGTATTACATTTCCTTTACTCTGAGCATACAAGTTTTGCCAATGGGCGGTCCACAGGCTTGGTCCTGGACAGCGGAGCCACACACACCACAGCTATTCCAGTGCATGATGGCTACGTCCTGCAGCAAGGTGACCAATTATCATAACATCTTTCATCAAAATTGACAGTCTACCTGCAGATTTCACTTGATTTACATATAATATAATAATAAATGAATCTCTTAAACCTTGTGTCGCCCTTCGGATCAGTGCAATGGCAAATGCAATGGCATTTGGGGTCAGAATGACCCTAAAGACGACACAAGGGGAGGATTAATGTACATTTTAAAGTCCTAAAGCAGACGTTGATAAGTGATCTATGGTTTATGTTGCCATCTGCTGGTTGGAGAATGCATCTCAGACATGCCAGTGAAGCTGCCTGTTCCTACAAATGTTCAGTTGTTGCAAGATTCAGTTACCATTGTGAACTATTGTTGGGCAAGAGTAATTTCCAGTGAGCCTTAATCTCTTATTATTCCAATAAATGTAAATGGTGCCTGATTTGAATTACTTTCCACGATGAAACTAAAACATGTTGCACAGCGATATAATGCTATCTGGTACAAAGCTGTTTGAGTCTGAGCTGCAATGAAACAAAAGGAGGAGAGAGATTCAGCAGATTGACAATCTAAAGAACTTGGAGTCATTAAGGTCACATTATGGTCATAGTGATGTATCAAGTTGAGCAAGTGTAAACAGAGTGCAGTAGCCGTGTTTATATGTAAACATGGTAGAGATGAACTGTGTTCCTTTGAGTCATGTGTTGTTTATTCTGTCTGACAGGAATCGTCAAATCGCCCCTGGCTGGAGACTTCATGAGCATGCAGTGTAGGGAGCTTTTTCAAGAGTTAAATGTTGAAATAATCCCCCCATACATGATTGCATCAAAGGTAAGATCTTTGTGTGGAGACCTCATTTTAGAGAATTCGAATTTCAGTGGAATGGTATATTTTAAATATAGAAAATAATTTGGCATATATTGCTCCAGTCTGAAACCTGCTAAAGGTTTTTTGTTGCACATGCAAGTGTCATTCAAGTCAGATGTTTGCAGACTTGGATTAAACAGTAACTGGAAAAAGATATTTGTGTATATTTTAACCTGTTTGGGGAGCAGGACAGGTAAATATAATCTTTCAAATACTCTTGTATGAACAAACTTGCATTTACTGATGCAGTTTACACAAAGCTGTGCTTTGAAAGTTATATACCGTGTCATATATAGTATTATAAATTATATACAGTATAGAAATGTTTTTTCTCTGTCACTGTATGAATTGATTTAAAATATTACCTGTAATTTTGATTAAATGGCTGTTTGGCTAAATAAATGTTAATGCTGGGATAGACGCTAATATTTTTAAGCACTGGAACCACGAACAACCATGCCCTTAAATTTGGTGGCCAATGTACATTTTTGGTTGCCCAAATGTAAAGTTATGTAAAAACAATCCAGAAAAGGCAATTTAACGCAACTTAACACGGACTTCCTTGACTGTTCAATACATGAAAAGACATTCACAGAATGAAAATAGTTTCATAATAATTCATTTAAATTGAAAAGTCAAGTTCTTTGTAAACATATGGTACATATATTCTCTCACAGTCTCTTAGTTCTGTCTGTTTTTTTTTCATACCAGACAATGTCAACCACAGTGTTTGTCATTACAGGATCCAGTGCGGGAGGGATCCCCAGCTAGCTGGAAGAAAAAGGAGAAACTACCTCAAGTCACCCGCTCATGGCACAACTACATGTGTAATGTAAGCAGCAAACTCTTAGACTCTACATTTGCTGTGTCCTCGTAGTAAGAAAGGAATTGTTGAGGTTGGTATGTATTGTGTTTTGTTAAATGTGTGTGAACCGGTCTTTTCTTAATGTTTGCAGTGTGTGATCCAGGACTTCCAAGCATCTGTGCTGCAGGTGTCAGACTCGCCATATGATGAACAGTAAGATCGTTATTTGCAACATGAATCATTTATTTGGACATATGTTTTACTCCAGTTAATTATTATTTCACAATAATTACAGATACTGATGTACATAATCCTTTACTTTAATCCTCAGCTTCTACGGAGGGTTTGCATGCTATATGCGAATGTGAAAGGTTCAAATGTCCGTTTCATCCCAAAATTGAGGTAGCCCCCCCTCTCTTTCATCAGGGTTGCTGCACAGATGCCCACGGTGCACTATGAGCTACCCAATGGCTACAACTGTGACTTTGGTGCTGAGAGGCTGAAGATCCCAGAGGGGCTGTTTGACCCCTCTAATGCCAAGGTGTGTGCACGCTCAGACTGAATGTCCAAACGTGTTGCATTTTTATCTGTTATGAGTTTGTTTTAAGAAAATGTAATTCAGTGTTTTTGTTTGTTCTGATCACTTCAGGGCCTGTCTGGAAACACCATGTTGGGAGTCGGCCATGTGGTGACGACCAGCGTGGGAATGTGTGACATCGACATCCGGCCGGTGATTAACTAGATGTTTTAAACATGGGTCGCAGGGTTTATAAGGTGGCTGAAAGTAGCAGCTGAACGCAGCACATTTTGTACACTGCTCTGGGGGATGTCAACAAATATTTGGAAATGCAGGAAATCACTGTCTGAAGCAGACTGGAATTCATTTATTGTCACTTGTTTGATGTCTAACAATGTGAGGTTATCAGAGAATGTGTTTGACGTTTGACAAGAGGCCACGCATGTGCCACTGTTTGTGTTGGACTTTTGTTTTTGCTCCTAAATCGTCAACGTTGCTTTCAAAGCAGAAATTCATTTTTGCTGACCTTTGCCTCGTGTCTCAGGGTCTGTATGGCAGTGTGGTGGTGACTGGAGGAAACACACTCATTCAGGGCTTCACAGACCGACTGAACAGAGAACTCTCCCAGAAAACCCCTCCGGTGAGCTGATGCCGCTACTTCCTCACATTCTGATTAACATTATCTTAGGCTTTAGGCAATGATAAGGCTTGTATTCGTTTATGCACTTTGTTAATGTGGTGTGATCTTTTAAACACATCGCTGAAGACTACTCTGTTTCCTGCCACAGTTTGACATGTTTGTCTGTGATTTGCAGAGCATGAGGCTGAAGCTGATAGCCAACAACACTACAGTGGAGCGCCGGTTCAGTGCCTGGATAGGAGGCTCCATCCTGGCATCACTTGTAAGGACACATGACAGATAAAACTGCTATCGCATCAACATTTCAAAAATGTTTTTTTAGAAATCTTTATGACAGTAGTTGTTGAGGTAAAGGAAACCGTCTCTCACACACTGAGATTTAAAGCAACAACCCCAGAACTGGTGACTTGGCTCCTGGACCATCAGGCTACAACTAGCTGATATTTTTCATGATGGGGCCAAAAGGTGTCTGCACAGGAGCACCCAAAGATTTAAAGGGACATTTTCTATTTTATCTCCGTTACATTACATAGATGGATTATTTTTGTAGTAATCCCGAAAAAGGTTTTCCTGTAATTTGATAAGTGGATGACCAAATGCGTGACAACTGTATTTAAGTTTACATGTCCTCTTTGGTCGACAGCTTTATGTGTATTCCAAACCAATTGTATTCCTGCCTCGTTTTTATCCTGATGTACACGAACCAATCATGTTTATTCTGTCTGCCAGGGAACCTTCCAGCAGATGTGGATCTCCAAACAGGAGTACGAAGAGGGAGGAAAGCAGTGTGTGGACAGGAAGTGCCCTTGATTTGCCACCTAACCCCCCCCCCAGTCTTTGCCACAAGCTCAGCATCATGAGTCTTTCACCTCTGACCCTAGACTCAGGAACACCTGCAGATGATCGCTCGTGTTTTGTATTTGTTTTTAAAAATAATTTAGTTTGTTCATATGCTACCTGTCTAGGATTTATTGTGAAAATCAGGCAAACATCTACAAAGTTAACTGTCACGATGAACAATTTGGATTGTTAGCGTTTTGTGAAAACCTTGCTTCTTTAAGAAGTCAGTTTTTCTGGAATTGACAAGCTTGATTCTGCTAACTATTGTCCTTTTCTGTGACATGAGAAAGTGTCTGACGTGGTCTACGGGCCAGTAAATATCAGCATGTAGGTCAAAGTCAAGTTTTTGATCACACTGAGAAACACAAAACTTGTTGTCCATGGTTTCTGTAGAATATTGACAGGATAAAATTTGGTGGAACAACCTTACAGTTTGGGCTGAATGTCTTTGTCCATATGCCGTTCTGTTTTGTGTAGTAAGCTCATCATAGGCAAAGGCCAGTCACTCTCGCCTGTGCTTATTTGTGTCACCTGAAATAAATCTGTATTTAATTTTCACTTTGCTTGTCATTGGCTACATATGGTCTTTTAAAAATAAAGTCCTTTTTGTTACATTTCTTAAATGAGTTTGATAAAAATAAAACATTTTACTTTTACATGTTAATTTAATTCTGAGGGTTTCTTGTATTAATTCCTTATAAGACCGATGTGGTTGTATGTTTATAGTAACTTGATACTGTTACCTAAACACATTCTCCAGTTCTACAGTCACATGATCTCCAAGCCTTGTATACTTGTCTTGCAGACTAGTAAAACAAAAGTCAATATATGGTGTTTTAATAAGTATAAAAAGCAGTAACCAAAATCTTTCATGTAGCATAATTTATGTTATAGGATCAAACAGCTGGACAAATACACTCTACATAGGACAACAGTTTCAGACCACCTTCAGTTATTTGATATGAGCTGATTCATATTAACTTTAAAATGTGGAGATGGCCTTGTGTCTAGACTGATGTCAGGCTCACAGCTGTCAAAAGCTCCTGAATTGTAAAAAGTGCACTTGAAATTTCATGATGCAGGAACTTTCATCTGAGGAAACCGCTCTTTCAGTTTGCCCTTAGTTTTCAACTCTAAGTTGGCTTTCCTGGCCTTCTCTCGAAGATGTTTCTCTATGCGCAGCCTGCGAGACAAAAGTATTGAGAGAGAGAAAAAAGACAAATTTCAATTGCTGTAAGAGGAACAGGAATTTTGCATAACTTATGTTTAAACTCTCCACACACTGTCTTACATGGTATATTACAAACATTTTACACTATATAAAAAGGGCACAATGTTGCATGTGTGCCATATCTTACCTGACGTGTGGTTGGACGAAGTTGGGTGTGTGGAACTTCTTTCGCTTGTACCTTCTATTCATGTACCAAGGAATAGCATACTCTTTAAATCGATACCTGAGGGAAAGAAATCAAGTGTACCAGAGTGATGCCACTTCCCACATTTCATTGTCCAAACCCTGGCCCTTTAAAAACATACTACAATCAGTTTATAGACCATCTCTAGTCTAGTCTACAGTCAGCTTTTACTACACTTAAGAAATTCTGTTGAAAACAAGACTAGAATGAACAGTAAAAGCTCTCTGTGACTATTATTTGCTAAAAGTATTTTTGGTTTAATTGTTGAACATTAATTTGAATCAAATCTGTTAACAAGACACAATCCACTTGTCAGGATCCAGTCAGACCTTCAAAATGATCTGATTCCCAATCCCAGGAGAATTTTAATGGTTTAATGTCCTGTGGAGTTTTCTTGTAAACAAACAAAAGGTACGTTTAGAGTCAGTGTTACTCACCAAAATACATTGTGAGCATCCTTGAGCTCTTACACGTGTGTTGAATACATTTCTTTCCTCATAAAACATTTGCAAAGCCAATTTATCAAGAGTATTTTAAAGCCACCATTGTTTACATCAATGTTTACTAGCTTACGGTCTTCTTCTCTGGTGCACTGCTGCATATCGTATGTGTGACATTATGCGTACGAAGACGCTGCCCTCACCAGTAGACGTATCCAAAGATGTTCCTCCTCCAGGCTCCTGGTCTGGCTCTCTCCTGTCCTGTCTGCAGCAGACGCAGTGCAGTCTCTCTCTCCTTCACCACCGTCTCCAGTCTGATCATTGACCGGTCAACCTGGGAGGAAGAAGACAGCAAGATTTAAATTAGCCAGGGCTCCTACTATAGTACAACCACCCACAATACGGCAAGAAGAAAGTTGATTTGTCATATTTAGCATCACACCAACCTTCCTTAATCTTTCCGGACTCGGCATCTGAACCTTTTGCCTTCTTGCTTCCTGCTCAAGTGTGCGCAGCATGTTCTTTTCTTTCAGCAGCACATACCTGAGACAGAATGAGCGTGTTACACACAGCCGATACAATGTTTAAACAAAGAAGCACCAGTGTAACCTCAACAGTGCTCACCAGAGTTTGTGTAAATCTGCACTGCTCTTCGTTCTCAGCTGTTTGGCAGTCCACGGTGCAGCTACACAATTGTGACAAAGACAAAGTTTGAAATGCTGCCGTCACGCCTGCCAGCAACATAATACATAACACATATACAGTAATGGTTCAGTGTTTTACCCGACTTCACTGTGGCTTCTCCCCAGTTCTCAGGGAGATCAAAGAACTCTTCCAGCCCTCTTTTGCTGACGGTTGTGTGCAGCGCTCGACACTGACCCACAGAGCTGGTGGGCCTGGACCAAGACAGGGCGACGAGTGGAGACCTTTCCCTGGTGGGTGCGACATAAATTAAAAGTCAGACTTAAACGGATAACCATCTTTAGTGTTACAATTCGCATGCGATTTCTCCCACGATTGCACCTCTCGGCTTGAATTTGAACAGGTTTCTCCATTTAGTCTTGATGCTGCTATTTATTCCCAATTAATGAGTCCTCTACACAAGCCGCTAATGAGCAGCAGAGCCCGTGTTAGCTATGGACACACGCTGACTGTAACACGGCTTATATGTCATGTTTTACGCGCTGCAACAGCTTCTTACCTGTAAGGACGAGGCGGGCATTTGGTCAAACCAGCAGCACAGTGTTGAGCGTTTAGCACTGAAGATATCCTAAAGACATTTTGAAACTGCTTGCAAAGAGTCAAAACGCGTCCTGCCGATGAGGCCGCCGCCATCTTTGACACATTACCCGTCATGCATTTTTCTAGAACAAATATATATTTATATTGTTGTTTGACTTTTTCGAGTTATGTATATATATATGTATGTTGTAAGTTTATATAGTGTGGCTACAAAATAATATCCATTAACAATAATCAAAAATCAACGTATCCGCCCAATTTAAAAATGGCGGCTTCCGCTTCATTCTGTCGTCAACGAATCAGAGAGCGTGTTGTTGAGCCATCGTCCCACAGTAGCGATGGTGGGAATGAGTGTTCTCAGGTCTGCTGCTGCTTTTGCAGCCCGGCTGAGTCCTCTGAGATCTGGAAATAATGCGGCACATTTACTCACTCGCACAGTCCCACGGGCAGATAAAGGTAAGAGACACCCTGGTCATTTGAAAAGTGAGACGTTTGACCCCGAAGGTGGCCGCCGCTTCTTAATGACCTTGCGCAGGGGCTCGTTAGCTTGCTAACATTAGCTGGCAGGTAACGTTTGTCCTGCTGTCAGCAAACAGTAAAACACTAGGTTGGTACTTTAAAGGTTACAGGTAGCAGCAAATTGTGTTTCATAGCGTTTAAATGACAATGTATCATTTCATATAATCATGTCGCAATTATCATACATTATTGTGGTTTACAGTTTTCCTGTCGGAAATTATTCCGGTGTATAATTTTCTTAACTTCTGTAATAACGCAAGAAATATATGTAGAGATATAGGTATTTATAAATTGTAGGATTTTATTTTAGTAAAACACCGTAAAACCCATTTGACTCAGTGGGATGCACATGAAACATTTTGCCACACAATTTTATAAACCTTAGTAAATCTAAGTAAAGAGTAAATATATTTATCAAGATAAAGATGTGATAATTATCATTATGGTGATTTTGATCATACTGCCCACTCCTGGTTTATTTAAGACATTTGAGGAATGATCATTAGTAATGTGGGATATAATGAGGAATGGACTGTTCAGTTTACTCAGCTACTACAGTCCAACAAGTCCAGAACGGGGATCTCAAGCTTTTAAAATGAAGAAACATTAAATCCACGTGATATTATCACAAGAACCAAAATCCCAGTCTGTCTAGTCTATGTCAATAGCCTACGATGTCAATAAAGCACCTACCTAACTTTAAACGCATGGTCACTACAGCATCCCCTGCCTTGTTTTGCAGTGGCTGTTCGTTGGGGTCACGGAAAGAAAATGTTTGTCTTCAAAGCCACTGACTACTATGACAGGAGGTTTCTGCGCTTGTTGGTGAGTATTGTAAAACCATCTAATGTATTGTCTGCGATCGTGACAAATTAAGGGGTTGTTCAAGCCCAAATTTGGGAGCTGCAGTTAGAAGATGATGAGATCGATGCCAGCAGCAGTCAGTCTTCATAAACAGCCGTGTGTCAATAGCCGAGACAGTAAAGTGGATAGCTGCTGTACATGCTCTTCTGAAGTTTGGACAAGGATACTAAAAGTCTGTAATGTTATTCAATTCACTCACCAACAGTCTTTAAAGTTGTATTCTTCAGGGTAGTACTGTCCAACACTGTTGGAATTTACTCATCAAATCCACCGAATAAATAACAAGCACATTGTCGCCCTTATTTGAGAGCATGTTTGTGTATGCTCATGCCATATTCACATTTCACAAATGAAGATGCACTAATCCAAATGTACTCTGTCCACTTTGGGTTTGGCGCTTGCATTACTCATTACTGGAAGCGCCAAACCCAAAGTGGACAGAGTCTTTGGTCAAACAACTACTTAAAAGCCATGTGTAAAATATCAACTACTTTTTGCCGGAAAGTAGCAATTATTCCTGGCATGCTGGCTTGGTTAAACCTCCAGTCGTGATCACCCCTCATGTATAACAACATTAGAATTGTCAGTATTTCATTTTGTCTTCTCGTTTGTTTCTCAGCAATATTATATCCTGCTGACCGGCATTCCTATGGCTGTCATTGTCACATTTGTGAATGTCTTCATCGGTAAGTAAGCCTGTGTCTTCAAGGGTTTTGTGTGTTTTATTGCTTTATTTTGATCATTTGATAGAATTTGGCATTTACAGATTTAATGAGTAAATCAGAGGAAGTCACATATTACTTGGAGTTGAACTTGAGTGTGATTGTGTTGTGAAGGTGAGGCAGAACTGGCTCAAACTCCTGAGGACTACGAACCGGAGTACTGGGAGTACTACAAGGTATGTAGCTAGCATCATATATCGTTAGTTCTTTTTGTGTCACTGATCTGAACACTGGTTCAGGGAAGGATGGCCTCAAGCATGCGTTAAAATTGGAATTGTATTGCACCATAATCATCCTTGCCATCGCGAAGCCTTTGCTGCAGTGCCAAACTTTTAAAACAGCTGTTTTTTCCTCTAGTGAATGTTTTATGTGCTTTTTGTCTGAGATTTTCCTACCGCAGGCTTTGTAAGTGCTACTTGGACCTAAACAGAGTTCTGTAATTATAGACATTTCTGTGAGGAGCCTTTGTACAGTTTTTTTCATTCGTTATATTTTTGAGACATATAAAAGGATAAAATGTAATATAGTCATAGTAATGAATTACTTAATTTAACTTAAAAATCAGTGGTTGTGTATTTGGATCAAATACATTTGCAGTCATTGTGTCTTTTCCCCTGTCAATGCAGCACCCCATAACCAGGTGGATCGCACGGACCTTCTGTGATTCCCCAGTGAAGGACTATGAGAAGATGATGGCTGCAATCCAAATAGAGAAAGAAAAGGCAGACATGAGGTGAGTGTTGGTGCTGCAGTGTTACTGTTGTAGCATCAAAATTCTGTCATGTGAGAAGGCCAGAAAGCAGTTGATACAGTGGCATAAATGCTTTTTTAAAAAAAACAAACATTTTGTCCTTGAACTTCACCCGTGACAGATATAGTCAGTCAATGGAATTAATTTTAGCATCTACAAAAAAGATCTTCGTAGCAAAAACATCATGTTTGGCAAAGTTACACGTCAACAGCCAACCAACCATGACGCTGCAGTGCACAATCTCTGTTGCTGTTATTTCTGTATGAAGCATCACAGTCAAAGGAAACCCTCAAACCCTGTCTATAGACACCTGCACACAAAGCAGGACTGGCATAAGTATGGGCACCAGTGACATACACAACACAGTCACACTTTTAGATTTCTGGCAGGTTTCTGCGTGGGACTAAGTCTCGTTTAATCACACAAGGATGTTAATGAGATTCAGCGTACAAGCAAAAAGGAAGGTTTGATTTTTCTGGAGAAAGACATGTCAGGATTTTTCCTTTCTCCTGGCTTTGTGAAACGTGAGCAAAAGGTGTTGTAGCACTATTCTGGGATTTGCAACTTGCTCTCGTTTTCCATTTCTGAAGTGTAACTTTGTTAATCAACTGGCTGTCTTGTCTTCAACAGACTGACGCAGCTGGAGGTGCGTAGACATATGAGGCAGAAGGGAGACGGCCCGTGGTTCCAGGTGGACACCGTCGACAAGGAGCTAATTGACTACAGCCCCAAGTCATCGCCTGACAATTAATCCAGTCTGGCATCAGTACATCATGCCGATCGATTTCACTCTTTGTACATTTTTTTTCCCTTCTTGCCTAAATAAAGTATCAATATGGACTCTGATACTTTGTCCTCTAGTGTCTTTATTGGCGTCATGCTGCAAAAATGTTTTTACCTTGAGTGTGTACAATTATTTTAATCTTTGTGGATTAGATTACGTTGCTGGGGAAGCAAAGGTGTGTAGAGTCTGCGTGTTCTCCCTGTATTTACCTATTTTAGCACATAGCCGAGAATACAAGTGCGAGTGCTTGCCTACATAGCGTGATAGACTGGCTACCTGTCCAGGTGGTACCCCACCTCTCACCCAGTATGTGCAGAGATAGTCAGGACCAATTTGAGTTCGAAATGGATCATACACTTGTATATGCACATACACTTTTGCACCTACATGTCAATGCGTACACCGTAATGTACAATAGACACATGCATATGCACATGGATACTTCCTGTTTTATTTGATCTCTTAAAAATCCCGAATCTGATTTATCTATTTGTAAGAGCCTATGCAGGTGGCTGCAAATTAATGGACTGCATTCATATAGCTCTTGTATCCAAAGTGCTTTTACAAATTCAAATAAGGCATTTGGCTTCAGCTTGGTGCCATATGTACATTACTTCTGTTGCATTTCTAATTCCAGTGTAACACTTCATGTATTTCATTTACAGTGCAAACAAACATGTGACACAAATTGAGATGTAACCTTTTATCAGCTGTTTCCCCACAATGAACACACTTGTTTACTCTCCTCCACAAGGGAGCAGGCAGGCTGCACATTAATGTCAACAAGGACACACTCCATAGGAAACTGTTTTGACTTTTTTTTTTTTTCTACACTGTGGCACCAGAGGGGCTCCGTACAAATCAGTTGCTTAATCTTAATTTTGGAGGGGGGTTGCAATTAACGAGCGCGACCACCTGGTGGCAGAGCTGTGCAGACGAGATGATGGGCTGGTTGTAGAAATCACATATAAGATTGCTGAGGAATAAAACTGAATGTGCAGTAACTCCCTAGCCTTTTTTTGGGGGGGGGGCTCGTGCTGTAGTAAGTGTGGGTGGCTTTATGAATTATCCTCAGAGGTGGGCGGGGCCCCGCTGGTAAAACAACCCCCGCGTGCAGCGAAGCGTCACCACGCAGCGGACTCATCTCTTCGCAGGTCAACGCTCCTTTCTGTCTCTCTCTCTCTCTCTCTCTCTTTAAAAAAAAAAAAAACACACCGCAAAAAAGCACAGCAGTGACAGCAGCCCAGCAGCCGCCTCTTTTCTGCGTCACGTCCCGCTGGCCGGAGGAATGTAGAGACGGAGCGCTTTAAAAATAGCCGCCTTCTCCTCTGACAGCGCTGCTCCGGTGGCTCCGCGGCACTGTGGCGCGAGGAGCGGGGACGCGAAGATGGCTGCGGACTTGGGAGAGCTGCTGGTGCCGTTCATGCCCACCATCAGGGTGCCCAGGACAGGGGACAGGGTCTTCAAGAGCGAGTGCGCGTTTTCCTTCGACTCTCCCGTAAGTGTCCGTCTCCCAGCGCACGCGCACACACGCACACGCGCGACACCGAGGCGCGAGCGTGTTGTTTGGGGGGGCGGGGGGGCTGACTTGTCAGATTTGGCTCGGCGACACACGTGAAGCTGCTGTTGTGTGTGTGTGTGTGTGTGTGTCTGCCGTGAACCTGAAAATAAATAATTAAATGTTGTTTACACCCGAGGAGAGAGGGATGGAGGGGTTTCCCTTTGTGCAGCCAGGGGGGGCACAGTGCCGCTTCCACCAGGCCAGAGTAAAGCAGCAAATAGACTCTGCAACATCTGCCCCGAGCTTCCGAAAGCTTTTCAAATGTGTAGCTTTGTAGCTGCAGTGCATGAAGCAGCTGTTGTGTGTGTGTGTGTGTGTGTGTGTCGCTTACAGCCACCTTATGGTGTGTTAGTAATACAATGTTTCTGATATTTCCATCATTGTAAGCTCACAGCAGTGAATTTATTGTGTTTTTTAGTTTTATTTTATAGCCTTTGATAGCGTGTAACATCCCGTGCATGGTGTGATGTATGCTTGAAATGAATTTGCAATGACCAAGCAGAAATCCAAGCCATCCATGGTAGTATTGTAACACTCATACTGACTTAAAGTAATGTCTTTATACTCGATAGGGAGTCTTTTTTTTAATGTCACTGTATCAGTAGAGAGTTTGGGTTTTCTTCACAGACCTCATGACCCATATTTTGAAGCATGTTTTCATATATTTAGTCATGTTCTGTTTCTTCCGTAGTAATTTGGCATCAAAACATAGACTATTTTGATTTACCTACATTTAAAGAAAAACTTTTAAGTGTCAGAATCTACACTTCTTTTGATGCAGCGTTCAAGCTTTCTGGTGCGTTTTAAAGACTCGTGACAGATATTCAGAGTTTTTGCCTCTTTTTTTAAAATGTTCTACATATATTAGAAAAAGCCTACTTTCTCGATGGAAAGCGTTTTTTAAAGGTGACTCAGCTGTCTGGAGTTCATCATGTTGGCCTGAGGACCGGTTTATTTTTATCCTTGCACTGTTGAAGCTCATATGTCACTCTGGGCCACTTAAAGGTTTATCACAGGGGGTTTATAAGGCCTACACTGTTTGCAGATTTAGATTAGTTTTGAAGGTGTATTCTTGATGTATTTCTGCCTCTGACGGCATGTCAAAGTGTCTTTAAAAACACCTTTTGAATGTGTGTCAGCAGTTTAATGAGGAATAAAGGTTACTGTGTTTTTAAACAGGAGTGAAAACTGCAGCTCCTCAGTGCTCAAAGGTTCCACCTTGTCAGTGAAATTAATTTCTCTGCAGCTATAAGCAAAATTGATTTGTCAAATTGCTTGTGTGAAACAAAATATCAGATTAATACATTTGATCTTTTAGAGATTCTTTGGCTAAGATATCTTGTCAAAGGTGACGGAGTGAAACCAGGCCTTTCAGCAGCAGACATTTTCTCCACAAACGTGAGATTTATTTTTGGCCGTTTGACAAGATTAACAACAAACACTGTTTTGGCAAGAAAGCCCTTTTTTGAAAATGTGCTTGCAGAATCACTGGCACACGTCTCGTACTTGCACGTCCACAGTGCATGTTGTGTTAAAATGTGCAAAGTACAGTGCATCACAATACATTCCTCGAGACTGATTGTTCCACTGAAAACCTAGCTTTGGTTTTTCTCATGGCAGTCGTTTGCTTTTACTGAAATGATTATTCTCATCCGTTTTTCACTGTGAAATATTTTCAGTGAGGCTAAAATGCTGCCTTTGCTCTGTGTGTTCGAGGATACCAGTTCTTTTTACAATATGAAAAGATTTAAAATGCGGTGGAACAGATTTTCTGTGTAATGTGCACTTTTCATGGTTTTCAGTGTGTTAAATGTGCTGTTGCACTGATGGTTCTTCACCCCGTGCTGCTGTTCAATGTTACTGTTTGTTTTGGTCTGCAGGAGTCAGAGGGAGGCCTGTATGTATGTATGAACACATTCCTGGGCTTTGGACGAGAACATGTGGAGAGACATTATCGCAAAACAGGACAGAGTGTTTATATGCACCTCAAACGACATGTCAAAGAGGTGAGTTTTACACGGGCCCTAATTTCTACTGGCACCCCAGTTTATGTAGTAGTTTTTATAAATCATGTTTATAAAGGGCGGAGTTCTGATATCATATTATTTGAGCATACCCATGTACGTGGTGCTTGAATGCTTGGTCATCGACATTTATTTAAAAATGGATGAAAATATTAACTTTGTTTTAACCTTTTCATTGGACCTGACTGTTTTGACTTTCAGACTGAGGCCTGTCGGCGTTTTCTATGTTTTCAGCTCTGTATCACAACTTTTAACCTGTCGCACCTTTCTCGTTGTATCTATTGTATATCTATCTGTATATATTGGTAATGTTTTATTTTACGGTTCCCTCATTTCCTAATACTTTCCTATGACGTTTCCACAGTTTTCACTTGGCACATTTTGAATTAATTAATTAAAATACATTTCCAGCAAAACCTAGTCTTATTGTCCGTGCACATGAGCAGATCATCTGAACATGCAACAATCTGTCATTTGTTTACAGGCAAGCATAGAATTCAATATATAAAGAGAATAAAGTTTACAATAATTGTAGAAGAATAATGAATAAATATATACTTGTGTTTAAATGCAGCATTTCTTTTAAGAGAATTCCAATTTTTCCTATAATTTGTACCAATTTACATAATTCTTTACGAAACCTCCTTGGAGATTATCACGCAAACATTCAGAAAATGCAGACCCATAAAATAAAGCTTTACCGCTATATCGAAAACAGACATAATAGTATTATACTGACTACAATGAAACAAGACAAGATTTTAAGTAACAGCATCTGTTAATATTAGTACATGGGGTTGACAGGAACATATATTCCTAAATATATTGCAATCCAAAACCGCAAACCTGCAAAGAGTGTTAAATTTTTTTTGTTGAGACTGCATCAGAGAGCTATTATTTCAACTCTATGGCAACCTTTGAGGTTTGTGGTGGTGTTGGATTGCATTATATTGTCCAGCGTTTCTGTTATTTTGTCTATCCCTGTATGTGTAACAAACTTAGCTCAACAAAGCACTTGTGGACCCAAACTCTCTTTTAAAAGTTGACGGGGAACAACAAACGTCTTAGCTGCTGCCATGTTTTCTGACTGGCTCTAATTGCTCTCAGATAAGCTCTGCTTTGTAAAGAGCTGCTATTTCCATGCCTGATCTGGCCAGAAACAGCTGCTCACATTCTGCAGGCTCCTGTGTCTGCTGTTTTTTTTTTTTTTTTTTTCTCCCCCCCCCTCCCATGAGTCCACTTGGTCTCGAGTGTGTCAGCATTCTGTCTTTCTGTCTGCTGCCGTGTCCTCCTCCCTGCAAAGTGAACGGGAAGCAGCCACCTGAACCTGATGGGATTAACAGGAAACCAGTCGGTGGCACTGGGTTGTTTTGCTGCCAGCTAGATTCACATTTTAGTGGATTCAAAGTGGTTTCTGTGTGTTGATTGATCCATTTATCACGGCTGAAAATGTTCATCTATCTCTTAATATAGTGTTCTCTCACTCTGGACAGTATGAGGGCAAGAAAAAATAGAAGGATGACAGGTTGCACTCTACAGGCAAAGACAGGCCCAAACACATGATGATGTACTGTAAATGATATCTGTCCAAGTCTACAAATCAAATTGTGCAAGTGAAGCAGTTTAATCCATCATTCTTTAATTTTGACCCTGTCATGGAAGAGGGTTCCCTTCCCCTGCCCTGTAATCTGACCTGACAACTGGAACATCCAGCATCTATTTCTAACAAAATGACAACCATCTGGACCTTCTGTGACAGCGACAAAGCATAAAAGCTTCTTCCAGCATTTTACAAAGAGAATCAGCAACAGTGTTAAAAGATGTTTATAATATGAGGAGGGCTCTTTGATCCAGTTTCTTCCCTTCCTTCCTGTTTCCCACAGAAAGCCACAGGAGCTGCAGGAGGCGCCATCCCCAGACGCAGAAATGGAAAAGTGTTTTTAGGTATGTTACGTTTGCCTGTCAATTAGTGGTGAAAGAAGTACTCAGATCCTTAAGTAAAAGTATTGATTCTACTATGTAATAATAGTTAATTACAAGAGAATATCCTGCATTAAAAATATTAAATGAAACACAGAAGAATTGCCAGTAAAATGTACTTAAAGTATCAAAAGTAAAGGTTTTCCTTATGTAGAAAATGGCCCCTGTGGCTGATATACATCGATGTGTAAGTAGCATCGTAATGTTGTCATTTCTGTCTACTTAATATACAGTTAGATAGTTTATAGTAGTTCCCAACCTCCTAAGGGTATCAAGTTAAATTGGAGGGGGCGTGATATGATAAATGGAGCACAAAAGATGAAAAAACAAAGCTCTGCCACACAAATTTGTACTCATATTTTGGATTTTAATTTAATCTTTGCTTTTTGGGGCAAAATATTGGGAGTGTTTAACTTCTTCATGGCTTGAAAAGTTATTTAAATGAAACTGAGAAGTTTAGATGAGGAATGTCTGTTTTGTGGAATTGCTAACAACTCATACACACCTGAAACATGACAGATGTGTCATGATGCCCCTGACAAGATTATCCAATTCTTCTAATGTAATATCTTAATTTAAAAAGTAACTACATAATATAGCTGTGAGATAAATGTAGTGGAGTAAAAAGTACAATATTCCCCTCAAACGTAGCAAAGTGAACCTTGATAGGAAAAAGGTGCAGCTCAGGATGCATCGAGTTGGTGTGTTGATATTAAACTAAATGTGATTTGTGTGGTCAGGAACGCCACTCGCCACCAAGAGTACCCCCTCCATTACAAGTTGGTGTTATTGTTTGTTACGCTGTGGTGATCGGCCAGCTGCCACTGCAGTCGGCCTTTACCCAAAGCGTCAGATATTTCCCATGATGAGACCCCTTCTCCTCCTGTGCGCCAAATATAACCCATTTATTTGTATATGTGGTTGGTAACTGTCAAAGCCTGCCCTCCTCTTCCTCCTCGATGTGGGGAGGGGGTGGCTGGTCGGTGGCCTCTCAGCTGCCACCACCTGTCAACCTTCCTTCTAGGCTGACACACTTCTTTTGCAGCTATGACACTGCTCGGAGAGGACCAGGTGTCTCTAACCCTCCCTCCCTCACTACTGACCTGGCGGGGAAGGAATTCCTTCCACTCAACCTCTACGTAATTGATGTGCCTGTTTTCTCATCGCCCGGAGTTTAATAGGCTTTCCTCTCCATTGCCTTCGACCCGACTCGTTGTGTACATTAGGTCAACCCTCTAGCCAACGTCTGACTCTCTTGATTGGAATTTGTTAGATTCTTCTTCCTTCTCTGGGACGCTTCTTGCTGTTGTCCATTTTGGATGTTTGATGATGTGACAGCGGGCGTGCATGTATCCGGCGTCACCTCCATACCAGTCCAGTGACCTAATTAAGCCGCTAACTGGTAACCTCAGACATTACAATCAAACCAATGTCAGGGATAACCTATGATCCTGTTTTTCATGAGTCATTGCACGACTTTAGGCTGGAGTGGAGGACGGACAACTCAATATGGAGAGTGATTTAAGAGAAGAGGCTCTCTCTAGACTTGTATTTGCTCACAAACTAAGGCCGAAACTATTGATTTTCATCATCGATTAATCTGCAGATTATTCTCTTGATTCACTGAATAATCGAAACCAAAGATATACATTTATATATACACTGCTCAAAAAAATTTAAGGAACACTGTATAAGCACATTACCCAGTCCATACCAGTATAGATATCGAGCATGATTTTTATTCCCATTGAGATCTGATGTGTTTTCAATGTGTTCCTTTAATTTCTTTGAGCAGCGTATAAAGCAGAATACTAGCTGGAATCAGAGAATGCTTCTGCTTTAAAAAATGACAGAAATGATTAATAATTTATCTAACTGGTTGGTTGTTTTCTTTTGATTGACTAATCGTTTCAGCTGTATAGTAAACAAACTGGGTTTTGGACTGTTGGTCGGACAAAATAAAATGTCATCTCGGGCGTTAGAGTGTGATGAACATTTTCCACCATTTTTTTAATTTAATGAAATCGATAAGTAAATACTTCCTTAACCTTTATCATTTTGTGTCATTATGTGATCAGTGATGAAATGAGGGGGCCATAGCTGCACAGACAAAGCCATCGTCAGTACTGCTCAGTAACTCTTTAAGTTGCTGGTGATAAGAGTGTGTGATAAATGTCTAAATATGGCTCTACATGAAATGTGAGAGTATCAGGGTCCTATGACATCATCTTGTCAGTGATGTAAAAGAAGATGCCATTGATGGGTTTTCTTCTTCTGCTTGTATTTGCTGCATCCTTAGATTGTTATGTTGTTAACTAAATGAACACAGCAAGAGCAGAAAAGAACAGAACATAGAATAAAAATAACTAAGAACAAACTCAAATGTTTACTCCCTCCTCTGTAGATTTAGAGCTAAACCGCGATTTTAACGGAGAGGACTATGAATATGAGGACGAGGCCAAGCTCGTCATTTTTCCAGACCACTTCGAGATCCCCTTACCAAATATTGAGGAGTTGCCCGCTCTGGTCAGTGAGTCGCTGCTGCACGAGCTCTGTGTGTTTCCATACATGTTGATGGGAGAGTGCACTCCGTGGTTCCCCTCTCACTGAACAGACAGTTTGGTGGTTCTTGTCTTGAAGAGCCGTGAATCCTGAATGCATTAACTGGACTTTCATGGTCACAAATTTTAAACTTTGTACTCAAGAATAGCATTTGTGAAAGCTCAGAGTTCCCCCAATGCTTCACTTAACCTGTAATTGCTGTTAGCTTGCCTAAAAGTTTTCATTATTATGGGTATTGGTAGAAGATTTGTGCATAAAGGCGGTTTCACAAAAGATTCTGGGGAACCACTGGAAGCACGTACTGTTTATGTTCTCTTGTCACGTTTGGCTCTGTGTGTCTTTGCTTGCATGGAATATAGAGGAGACGTTTTACTCCTGTTTTCTTTGTTTTTGATTGTTTTTAGAGCTTCAGCACTGAATGAGGTTTGCTTTTGGAATGTCACAGTGTTTCATTTTTCTTTTTTTTAATGCGTGTATTTTTTTTATGTGAATGTACAAACTGGGAAAACACATGGCGACTACCCTACATGTTTTAAAATGTTTTGCATGGTTTGTTTCTGAACTGCAGCAGTGCTGCTCTGTCTTCCTGTGCTGGATAAATTGCTTCATGTTCAGTGTGTTGCATAGATCTTGCATGCCCACTATTGTCTATTTACTCTTATTGACCTTACATTTGTAAGATTCACTGACAGAAGTTTAAAGTTTCCACAGTACTAAAAATATATACTTAACTGTTTCTTGTAAGAAGGTTGATGTTATCCCATCCACTTCCATAAGTTATTTCTGTCTGTACTGTTTCCTCTGACGCCTCCTCAGGTGACCATTGCCTGTGACGCAGTGCTTAATGCACCATCAGCTTACAAGAAGCAGGAGCTTGAATCCTGGGAGGAGGAGATCCAGGTGTCCAGACATGCCAGGAGCCTCAGACAGCTGGATAATGGGGTCAGGATCCCACCCAGGTAGGAAAGACATCAAACCACACTGATACACAACTGTATCATTTATACAGTGGGCCTTAAATTTCACAGTTTAACAGTTTAATTTCTGTAGCCATCCACATGGCTTGATCTGGTGGAATATAGTGAAAAGAGCCAATGTAATGACAGCACATGAATACTGCACTCTGCTGTGTTTTCCTTCTGGGAGGTTAGAGATAGGATCATAAGTCAGATTGCAAGAACTGCTGCATTACTTTATCTCTTGCTGTTTGCCTTGTTTATCCAGTCAAAATGTAAATCTGACCACTCTGTGCCTTCTCGTGAGAAAAATACTCAAATCAGCGAATCTTTGCAGGATTAAGAAAACAACAGTAAACAGTAACAAGAGTCTCTGCTTCTTCGCTGTCAGTGGCTGGAAGTGTCAGAAGTGTGAGATGAGAGAAAACCTGTGGCTGAACCTGACAGATGGAGCAGTGCTCTGTGGGAAGTGGTTCTTTGATGGGAGCGGGGGCAACGGCCACGCACTGGAGCACTACAGAGAGACCAACTACCCTCTGGCTGTCAAACTGGACACCATCACCCCGGACGGAGCAGGTCTGAGACACATGACACGGTTACCTAAACTATTGCATGAATCCAGAATCCACATTATTACATGGTATTAGTCATCACTGTCCATTTTTAAATTGTTTTTGATTTAGCTTTTTCTCTAAAGTCCGATACAAAATCGGGCCTATCATAGTGACCAACTGATCTTTTGGTTTCAGACGTCTATTCATTTGAGGAGGAGGAAGCTGTGTTGGACCCCCACATATCAGAACACTTGTCACATTTTGGAATAGACATGCTACAGATGCAAAAAAGAGTAAGTTGCCTTGGCTGTGCAAAAACCAAACTGTGAGGCTTCCACAGTAAAGGTCTCACACCGAGCTCTCCCTTCAGACAGGGAATGGTCACCACACAGACAATAACTCCCGGCCGCGGGTCAGTGAATGGGAGGTGATCCAGGAGTCGGGCATGAAGCTGAAGGCGGTGTTTGGTTCTGGTTACACAGGCATCAAAAACCTGGGCAACAGCTGCTACCTCGGCACAGTGATGCAGGTCCTCTTCAGCATCCCAGACTTCCAGAGGATGTGAGTATGCTGGGATGAGATTAAAGGAAAACACTATTATGTTTTAAAAATGATCTAGAACATGCTATCTATATTAGTTTGCATCTTTTTTCACATTATTTGATTTTGTTCCCCCCCATTATTCATGGCGTCCCATGTGCTCCATCTGAGGTGAGGGTGTGACATGCATTTTGATCTTTTAGGTATGTGGGCAATCTTCAGAGGATATTTGACTATTCACCCCTTGACCCAAGCCAGGACTTTGCCACACAAATGTAAGTGACCCCAGTGTTACATAATGCTAAGTGTTAAAATACACAAAACAAGTGAAGGTGTTTTCCAGGTGCTGCCAAGTCTTGTCTATGAATCTGAATTAGGCTAATAAATAATACGTAATTTGTTAGGTGAAAGCCTAAATTTCCCCCCACATTTTCTGGTAGGTGTATTTTGTCCTGTAAGTCAGTGTGTTGCAAGAGGCCAGTCAGATGCTGTGGCCATATTGAAAGGTAAGAAGGGTCTTAGCCAGGCAGGCGATGGATATCACTTATGTGAAGCAACAAACGTTTCATATTCTGAAGCACATTGCCAGGTAAACATGTTTATACCAGTCACTGTTCGTATATGATATAACCTCTCAGCATAAATCGGGTCATTAAGAAATCAAATCTGTGTCTCCTAATGCGTCTGGCCTGTATTGATTTAAATATGACCCCTCCCTGAGAAACACTGAAGGCAGAGCAGGAGCATTAAATAAGGTAGGGTTAACCTAATTTAAATGAATATTTAACTCCATATTCTATACTTAATACAGATGATAGCACTGTGCATAAATAAGGAAATACAGAAAGAAATGTTGATTTTAAAAACAGCGCTCAGCCTGCGTTAACAATCATTTACTGCTATAATTGTGAAAATGATGCTAGTGTTATCACAATGGTCTGAATAATTGCTATAAATAGATGCAGCACCCTGTTCACTTGTATTGTTTTAGATGTTTTTTGCAAAATTATTAGAGGAGCGTTTTTATGCCTTTTTTACTAGATAACTAGATTGCACAAATAATGCTTATCTTAACCAGCAAACTCTTCAAAAGGAGACTTTTAATCTCAGTGGGTCTTTAGATAAAATTAAATAAAGTAAAAAATTAAATGGCAGGTTTCTTAACAGTGGAATCTTGAAAAAAAGTGTGAAGAAAGGAATCATCATATTTAATGCTCAGTTGCACATCTTGAGATATTTACCTTATCTCCCTTTCATACTTGTTAATATGTGTAACACAACATTAGGCTCATATGAATCTTAAAAGAAGCTTTCGAAGAAGCTCATACTGATGAAACTGGTTGAAATGAAATGGGTTAAATCACTGCCCCCTACAGTTAAAGTTTGGTATGGTGAATTCCAAGAAACCACCCAGAGGAGACTAGAACAAAACTAAAAGACGGACGATATGTTGTAATGTTGGTGCCTTTGTTTTTGTCCGACAGGGCTAAACTGGGACACGGACTGCTCACAGGCCAGTACTCCAAACCACCCATGAAATCTGAGCTCATTGAACAGGTGATGAAAGAAGAATACAAGGTATTAAACTGGGTATGTCCAGCTCCCAAACTGGGTCCATAACTGACAGAAGCATGTTAATACTGAGTGGTAGCAAAATTTGTCTTGACATACCTAAAAGTTTGGTCATTAAATGAAAAAGACTGAGTTTCAGCTCGTCAGCTTGATGTTTTCCCAGTTGAAACATTAAACAACCTTTCATAATGCAGTATATCTTCATCCTCATATATGTTATTAATAAACTTTTTTGCTGTAATTGTGACAGCTGGAGAGATGTTGATTGAAACAGAAGGAAGAACTGGTTTTTAAGATACGTTGTCAAGTTTTCTTGTGCTCTGACCTTTTTCCTGTAGTCTGAAAATAGCTGTTGGCTGCGGTCCCAAATGTGCAACTCAAATAGTTTATGAACACAGCCACAGCCATGTTCCCCACATCACTGCTTCATTTTGTCACAAATATTAGCCATGCTTAATGATTGTCTTGTTCTTCCTGCAATCTCTAAAGTTCTTGAGCAGTTTAATTGATTTTTATTTGGTAACTTGTTTGTGTGTTTTGCTTTACTAATTTAAATGCACACTATATGAAATCATTGCCTTTTCAACCATGTACTAGACAGCTGCTGGGGAACAAGGAGAGGAAAGCCATTTAATGATTAAAGCATAATTGGGACCCAGCACTATGTCCGTAAGCTCCGGGCTTCTTTTAAGCCTTACCAACCACAGTAATTGATAGGGCAGAGCTGTGATCCTGTACTTCCTACACATGTGATGGTAGTCGGGTTAGGATACATGTTGACAGCTGGGAAGAAATGGGGGGAGGGGCTTGAGTTGGTACGCTGTGGTCAGTGTGTACTAAGGAAATATTACCCATTACAATAACATATTCTCATTAAAAGGATGGTTTTTAAGTTTATTCCCCAGCCCAGAATTGTACGAGATACCTTTTTGTTTTGCCGGACGTTGGCCTACAAAGTGTGGCAGGATGATGTAGGAAGTCTCCACATTGGATCCATCTATAGTTAATCGATTTCTGAACGTTAAACATACATATCTTTATATAGAAGATGTTTGGTTGGTGTGTATGCGTTTCAAAACGAGTTGGGTATAGTAATAAATTGTGAATTTTAAAGGAATGGTTCGACATTTGGGAAAGTTTGTTTTCTGGCTGGGGAAGACTAAAGACTAACATTAAAATTACTTTAGTGCCACAAAGTTTGCACGTTATGTTGCCTCTGTAACGTTATACCCGGGTACAGATGAGCTTGAGTATTCCAAGTTGTTGAGTACTGGGGGTTGCTTGTGTTGGTGACATATGAAGAATTATGGATACTTTGATCCTGTTGAATGTTTCAAGTAGATAACCCAGACAGACAGTTTTGTTTTCTTTGCTTAGCAGGCTGCGTCCCTTAAAGCCCTTTTTAATAACCGATAAAACTTTTCTTCTTCTTCTTAGTCTTTTTCTTCTTTTTCCTTCTTAGTCCAGTAGCTTAGTGGGGAAGACATTTGTAGCTCAACTCGTAGCAGCCATATTCTTTTGTGAAGCAGTGATGACAATGATTAGTCTTGTAGTTTTAATGTTATCCTTTCTGCATACTAAACTTTGAGTTATAGCCAACCCCTTTCTATGTTGGTTGGCAGGATCATGTTTGACTAGTGTTTTGGGATCATCTCAATTTAATGTTTTTAAACTCCGAGAGAGTCAAAGTCTCTTTACTGGAGCTATAAAGAACTATATGCCAAACAGTTCTTCACAACGGATTCACTGGTGATTCTCCTGTACAGAGCAGAGCCTGGTACTGGCAGGCCACCCGAGGCTGCTTTCAGTGGTCATCTGTAACATTCACCACTGGTCTGCTGTCTTGTCTTGTACTTCCCACTGAGACGGGTGAGTGAGTGGTCGTGCACGGTCAGCGTGCGTGACGCCCAAAATGTTCTCATTCTAGCACCAGCAGAAGGGCGTCTCTCCCCGGATGCTGAAGGCCCTGGTCAGCAAGGGACACCCAGAGTTTTCCTCCAACAGACAACAAGACGCCCAAGAGTTCCTGCTGCACATAATCAACCTGGTGGAGGTGAGTGAAGCTAAACCGCTGAGCAGGTAAAGATATTCAAAATGTACAATAGGCAAGTGTAAACTGTGTTTATGTGGAGAGGTCCTGTTGGTATGCATGTGGCATGAGAAACACATTTATTCCCAAGGAGTAAGTTCTAAGGTATTAGATGCTGTGTAGTGAATAAAATAATAAAATATGAATAATAATATATTGCGCACATTAACTGTGTTGTAGTGCAGTATCTAGACTTTGCCGCATTTACAGAATTATTTGCATAGTAGTGTCAGCATTTTTCAATCTGTTTATGAAAAGTGAGAGTTGTTCGCTGCAGCATGTTGTTAAAAGTAGCAAAGGCAGGTAAGGGGGTGGGGGTGGGGGTGGGGGGGGGGGAGGAGTCCCTCTGTTGCTTTGTTGGTCTCTCTGTCCAACACTTTTATCGAAATATCTCCAACAAATACTGCTCAACGTACCATTATATTTTCATTTGGTTTCATGTAGTACCACCACCAGGTCAAAACCTCTCACTGACCCGCAATATTGCTTGTGACAAAAAATAATAGTTAGTACTATTAATGTGTAGTTTGCCCATATTTTAAACACAGCACACATACACATGTGGTGCTCTGACGTGTCTTTCTCAACCAGGCTATATATAACTCAGTGCTATCTGTTACACAGGAAGGACAGATAATGCTTCCCTTCCAGCCATGATACGTGCCCTGACTCGGACCCGACACTTCCTACACCTCGTGTTGTGAAGATCAGCAAAACATACCACCCACATTCTCCGAGCCTCAAATTGTCCATATTTGCTCCATTATCTGCATAAACCATATAACTTGAAAAAAGGCCCCTTACTGTCCTCCCCTCCTTTTTAGTCCACTTGCTTCACTCTACAGCTGTCTGTAAACTAGACACTGATTTAGTTATCCATTCACGGGTAACGTGACCACCACCATCAGCAACATTTTCCTCTGTCTATGTCAGCCTGCATACTTGGTCTGAGTAAAATTATAACGTGTATTTCTGTAGCTCCTTAGAATAGAAGGGCTGGGTTGCAGGAAGGCTGCAGTGCAAACTGGTGTGTGAAGTCGTGATGCCATCCTTCATCACAGTCTTCAAATAAACACAGTGTAAACTTCAATGACCCCCCGCTGTTCATAAGCGGCGAGACGACACAGAGGCGCTCAGTGATAATGATTAATGTGCCTGCGATTCTGAAAAGATGTAACACTCGCAGTTATGGAGGGAACGGTTCACTGAGGCGGTTCCGAAATGAAAGAGTTGCAACTACATTATGAACGACTGACCCAGATCTCTTTATACTAACAGCAGTTGCGCTGAAGTCATGCCAGTAGACTGTAATAAACCACAGCAAAGAATAGCTTATAGGTATAGAATTGCAGGCAGTCATGTGGCACAGACGCTTTACAAGTTCATGATACATGTGAAGCTTCTGCACAGCTCTTAAGCAGACAATATATATATTTATTTGTTTTAGGGGTTGATTGATATAACTTTTTGGAGACCAATTCTTTGTTACTTCAAATCAAAAATATTCAGGGCTTACTCTTAAAAGTATATGTAACACCCTGTAGATGACAGGACACTAAAACCCTCCAGGCTAATGAAGTTCATATGAGGTTATTACAATGCGAGGGACAGATGGGACACATGACTGCATGTCTGGCAATAAAGTTTTATTTGACTTATATAGATCAAGAATTCAATAAAAAATTAAATGTGCAAAGAAAACACTATCGACACTAGTCTGGGAGGAACCTCCATTTTATTAGTGCTGTACCGCATCATTGGCCTATACTTGTAACAAAATGTCAATATCAAACTGAAATATGTACTTGTTATTCAAACGCACCCTCCCAATCTCCCTTTATGTTGTTGTGTTTACAGAGGAACAGCGCAGGGTCGGAGAATCCAAGCGACGTCTTCCGCTTCCTGGTGGAGGAGCGAGTTCAGTGCTGCCAGACACGCCGGGTTCGTTACACTCAGCGGGTGGACTACTGCATCCAGCTGCCAGCCCCCATCGAGGCGGCCACCAATCGAGGTAATTGAGCTCCCGTCACACACACACACACACACACACACACACACACACACACACACAGATGGAAGCCACAGCTGTCTCTGGTTGGTACAGCTGGCGTGACGCTGCGCTCAGGTGGCACCAGCCGCTGAGAGAATCAGCAGGGCAAATGTTATGTGCTATTTAAAGGATATGTAAAGGAAGCTAACATCACAGTGCCATATTAATTGTAACAATGTTGGTATAATTACTGTAAACAACCGTGTGAATGGCAGAGGCTGTCAATCTTGCCAGTAGCCATCTTGAATGCTACATACAACACCTTATAGAACTTATTGATATTAAAATGCAACTTGTACGACCTTTTTGATTTTATTACGGGGTGTTGTGGATGTTGACACTTGTGTTTGTCTCTGTTTTTCATTCTGGCAGAGGAGCTGCTGGCGTACGAGGCCAAATGGAAGGATGCTGAGGAGAACATGCGGGCTCCTCCTGAGCCGGTGAGAGCGCGGATCCCCTTCACCGCATGCCTGCAGGCCTTCACAGAGCCAGAGAACGTCCCTGACTTCTGGAGCTCAGCGCTGCAGGCCAAGTCAGCTGGGGTCAAGTAAGCAAAGGGCCACCAGTCACATCTTTAAATTATATTATAATTATATAATTATTATTATAAACTTTGTATTTCTTACTTTTAATTCCACCTTTTGAAAATTGTTATTTTCCTCCCCAGAACTTCCCGTTTCTCCTCCTTCCCAGAGTATCTGATTATGCAGATCAAGAAATTCACGTTCGGGGTTGACTGGGTGCCAAAGAAACTAGGTAACTGTCTGTTACCTTCACAGATTAATGGGATTTAAAATGTGTTTTGCTGGGCCTCCACCAATTTTGTGACTCAGTTATTATGAGTATTTGTAGTGCTGCAAATGCCCAGCAGAGGGAACCATCAAACTGCACATCTCAAGGCATGTACAGTAATGTAACAGTACAGTAACTGCTGCCCAAGTACATTTCTGTCCAACTCATGAATGGCTTCTCCTGCAAGTTTTGAGCCACAGTCATAAACTACCCCATTTCTCATCCTGTCCATATCTGTAAATGGCTGCTCGAGTTATTTTAACTAGGTGCTGAAATCCACAGGATTCAAATGAGTGCCTTGCAGCATCTTAAATTGCAGAAACTCTGAGACCCTCGTGGCTTTGCAAAAAAAATTTATAAACTGATTTATAAATCAACACAACACACAGTTTTGTTTTGTGGTGCAGTGTCACTTACTCAACCAGCTAGCAGAGGCTCGAGTCATGCTGTGACAGGGACTGTATGTACCTCCTCTTAACAGTATCTTTCAGTGTATTCAGGGCACCAGAATAGAGATTATCATTTTGGTAGCAGCTTCATGGACCTGAATCCTCACTTATTATGTGAAATATTCCTACATATCTTTTCACTCCTCAGCAGGAACTGTGAGAGGTGTTCAAAAATAAGTCCATGGCAGAACTTAAAAATACTGTAAGACACAACGATTTGATGAAAAATGCTAACGTTTAAAAGAAACTAACAAACAGCCCACAGATAAAAGAATATGTATAAATGGGTGTATTTTAAAAAGGATACTGCTACTACTCTATGGGAGCCACAGCTTCAGGGGACTTGCAGCAAAGACTGTGCAGGTCAATGCATTCCACATTTTAATATTCATGTGAATTATTTATTATAGCATTTGTGTCCTCATCCTGTACAGACTTGGCCATAGATGTTCCAGACTTTCTGGATCTGAGCCGGCTGCGGGCAACAGGACTGCAGGTGGGTGAAGAGGAGCTGCCTGACCTCATGCCTCCCATCGTGCTACCTGAAGACACCAGAGGTACATAACGGGTTCTCTCTCTCGCTCACGCTCTAGGCAACTAGGATAATGTAGAGGAAAAACATTTTTGTCCCGTAAAACTGACATTTTGTTATTTTATTCATTTCTGCTGCATATTTGCAAATCAACATTGGAGCCAACATTTGTTTCTGCCTCCATATATATTCTGCTGTTTTCAGATTGGACAGTGCTCCATTTTTCCCTCCCAGAATTCACTGAGAAGGATCCCCTGGTCATTACTAACTCCCATGACTCACCTAGAGGCCTATAGGGGTATTTTAATGCATGAATGCAAATACCCGACTCTTAACTACCGAGGGCATTTTTGGCCTTTCATGTTCAATTTCACAGTCCTCTTATTAATTTTAAAGGGCATTATTTTCCCTGAGCGCCTGTCCCAGATAGCCAAACATGTTTTGTCCATTCTAGTTCTATACATGAAGTGTACAGAATATTGGAAGCACCTTTGAACTTATTACACCGTGTATTTCGGGTTGCACCCACCAAACCCAGATGTGTGTCGTTCCAAAGCTGATACCTGACATCCTTTTCAGGAGGTGTAGGGTATTTTTGTGACGAAGACAAATGATCCATAAAATTGTCTCTAATATGATGTTCTGCTCAAAGCCACCCAAGTTTTCTCTTAAGGGCATATTGAATGTGATCCCATGGGACAGGCATGCTCAATCAATTACTGAAAAGTTATTGTGTTCACAGTAAGCCTAATAATTTATAATGAATTTATGAGATCCCCTTGTAATGCAATTCCCTGGGCTCTAGAAATAACCTACTAGAGGCTATTGAGTGTGTTTTAGAGCACAAACAGTATTACAGTATAAACTTGAAGCATCAGACTGTTTCCTTAGTGATACTTCCAGTATTGCATGCGCTGCCCTTGAGCCTCTTTGTCGGCCTCTCTTCCCAAAACCACAACCTCCCTCTTTTTCTTTGTCTCTGTCTCCCTTGTGATTGTAATTCTTATTCCTCCTTCTGTTGTTTGCAAAGTGCAGCTACACCAAGTTTTCAGTGTCCTCCTTAATATTTTAGCCGGCTGCTTCTCAACATGTTTGAGACGCGCACATTAAAGCATCCTTTCTTTGAGCCGAATTTCTTTGCTTAAGCAGCATTGCATATCTACGTCTGACAGCAGCAAGCTGTGCAGCTATCTTAGACAGCCACAGTAAAATGCATAAAAATATGTGCAAATGTTTTTTGGATGTTGAAAGATTGAGGTGGTAGAGTAATTTGAATCTCTATTTTACACTTGTCCCCTGCTGACTTCTGTCAGTTTCCCAGTACCAGTTTGTAAATCTTGCGGTTTAAACTGTGAAATGAAAAGAGGTCAGAGGAAATGATGTGCTGTTTTCAATACATTTTCTGATTTATTTATTTATTTCTCATTTATATGATGAGCTTTGTCGGTTGCAAATGGGCTATTATCCCCTTGCTGGCATCGGCAGTGATTAATCATTGGTCACCCTTACTTCTCCAAAAGGCTTCAGTGCTTCTCATTGATTGCGCAGCGCCGCACAAATGTGTTTGTATGCTGCGTGAACCACATTATTTCTCATTGGTCCGTGTATCATCTATTCACTCAATGATTCCAGGCCATTAAGAAAATTGAAGACAAAAAATGTATCCTGGCTTTTTGTTATTCCATTTTTCTAAAGCACAAAACAAACAACAACTGCTCAAACTATACATATATATCAGATCATGCCCGTGTAGAATAAAAAGAGGAACGAGTAGAGGTATTTGTTTTGCCTTGTTTTCACTGCCCAGGGTAACACAATTGGCAAGACATCACAAAATCTGGTATGTTTGATAGGAGCAGAATTCGCACAAGTTGTGATTGCATTGCTTGGGAACAGTGGGTGACGATCAATCTCCTCACTGCAGGTGGTGACAAGGCCCCCTAAGTGTTTTCTGACAACTTTACTTGAGCCCATCTTGCAGCTAACTTGAAATTGACCTTGTCTGTAAACATCCGTAATATGATTAATATTTACTCAATAAAGGGAGCTTGTATCGTTTTTGACGTGAAGTGACAATTATGGGACAATGGTAAATGTTAAAACATACTGTAACAACAGCATAAGTAGAAAAGAGCAATAAAGTCCGAAGTCTGATTCAGCATTTTACAGAAATATCTACGGTGGCCCTGAAGGTCAAAACGCAACATCATAACCCAAAACACAACATTTCACAAACCATAAAGACAGATGTCAGATTTCTTTTTTGCCTGATGCGAAACAACCAATCACCACAGCGTAGAGCTTAGTGCGCCCCTCAAATTATTTTAATTGATCTTGTGCTTACATGGTATATATTCCTTATTTATTTTCTTTTTGAGTCAAAGTACTCTAACCGGATACAAACAAAAGAAAATTCCTAAAACCACTAATATCATTGTGTGCCGTCACCTGAAATAAGTTTCTTCTCCTCTTTCAGATAACTCCATGGGCTCCATAGACTGTGAGTATTTCATCTCCTTTCAATTCCTCAACACTATGTATATTCATGGTAACATTAATATAAGTTATATCCATCGAAGATGTATGTTAGGCACCAAGCAATAAGGATGTATGCTGTGGAGCTAAACCTCTGACCACATATACTTGAGCAGGTGCTGCAGCTGCTCTTAACTTCCAAACAAACTTTACTTTTCCATGTGGCTCTTCCTGTTTTAGCCAGACTCCTTTCTCTCCTTGATGAATCATCCCTCGATAAAGAAAACCTCCCCAGGGCTGATTCTCTTCTGGTCTCTTTGTTTAATGAGGCCCGAAGAGAGAGACACCGCAAATCTATTTGGTTGTTTAAACCGGAAGGTTACCAGTTGTGTTGAATCAGCAACCGCTATCTTTTAGTTATTGATGTCGGTTTGGTGTGTCCCCAGCTCCAGAAATAGACGAGGTGGCAGTGATGCAGCTGGCAGAGATGGGCTTTCCGCTGGAGGCCTGTAGGAAGGCGGTCTACTACACAGGCAACATGGGCCCTGAGATGGCCTTCAACTGGATCATAGCCCACATGGAGGAGCCTGGTAAGGGAACATCATTGCATTCAGCGCAAGTATGAAAAGATCAAAATACGTGCATATTTATATTTTTTACATTAAGGCCTTTATCAGCTTAAAGCAAATGAGCACATAGTTGTGCATCACCTAAACCAGTGCATTAAACCAGCAAAGTGAAATGAACCTACATGCCAGGAGTGTTGAAACTGTATATGTGGCTCCAGTTGTGTAGCTATTCCCACCTGAGACCTAAAATGTTGAAGTTTAAAACCTTAAAAATAAGGTCCCTCCCAGCCTTCAAAGAAGTCTGGAAGTCCAAGAAGTTAATTCCTTCTTGAAAACTTAAGTCCAAATTTATGGTAAGTGTCTAATGACCAGAAATATTCAGGACAAGAAATGGGGCGTGGGAGGGTGAGTGTTAAGTGAGAGTTCAGGGTTGAAGAGGTAACTGTAACCCAGTGAAACCAAAAATACTGGTGAGAAATAATCTGAACAGCAGCTGCACTCCAACCGTTTCAATAAGCTGAGTCTACAGACCTCAAAGTGAGCATTAGATATGGGCATTGAGATCAAAGCAATGAATGGTGAAAAGAAACAGAGATGCTGCTTCACAAGCAAGCCAGTCAGCTCACATGTGAAGCTTGTGTTGTGCTTTATTGTTTTTGCTGCAAATAGACTGTGGCTTATGCAAAAAACATTTCTGCTGCAAGTACATGAAGCCAAGTCAAGTTTATTTGTATGGGACCTTATTTTATTTTTTTTTATTTTTTCTTTAAACGCAAAGGTAATTCAAAGTGAGAGATGCGTCACATCTCCGGTTCGTCCATTACAGTGTCAGACTTTGCATCCCTTTGTGTGCTGTAGGTGTTTATCTCTGCATGACAGTGTGTGAGATCATCACCAGAAACACTGTCAGAGCTGACGTCGAGCCTCTCAGCAGTAGAGACGTTCCCCTGAGGCGTTGACTCGTGTCACTGTTATTTCCCTGGTTGCCTGTAAAGGGCCTCTACAGTGGAGGGAAATATAGAGCAGCCTCCTGCCTGTTAGCTTTTAAATGGGACTAATGCATCTGCAAAATGGGCCGCTTTCAGTCTCAATAACATCAGTAAAACAGTCCATCCTTGTCTGCTGCACAAAGGTTACTACTTCTTCTGCCTCCCTGACATTTGTTTGGTTTCATTACATTCCCATTAGCGTCACTTCAACTTATTTTTTTTACAACTTAACTTTTCACATCATTTTTGGTACGACATAACATTTGACAGCCAAAGTCAAATGAAGATGAACCGTTTGAGTGCTGCATTTACAAAGGTTAAACTAATGGCACCTTCTTAAGAGGTGCCTTTCCAAAGCACTGTGCAGGTGAGGCGACTCAGTTATTATACTTATTTATCATCATTATTTTTCCATGAATTTGGTAAAAACTGAAAATGGGCCAGAGTTCATAAATGTCTTTTTAACAAAGGCTGTGATGAGATCTAAATACATATTTTAAACTGTCATGGTTTATATTAGAAGTTACATAATAACCAGTTGAACAATAATTGAACTTAACGCGCAAACATGCGCTGTTCAGTTGCATCTTATTTCTCTGCCTGCAAGACAGCCTTCTTCCTGTCGCATTGAAATAACTGTGTTATGGGCAGTTGAAAGGACACGAGACAAGGAGGCCGAGATGGAGATGGTAGTGGGAGATAAGTGCATTTTAAATTATTGGAAGGACAGCATTGACGGCTATGTTTATGACCAGAACAGTAAAGTAATTACAGCAGAAGTGTCCTTGTTTCCGGGTTGAGGGTCACTTCACTTTTATTTGAATGTGTTGAAAGTGCACAAAGCATTGCTGTTGACTTGGAAGTTAGACAGATGTATTCTTATTCTCATCCTTTAGTCTTAGGTGAAGATGCTTCCTGTATTGATTTTAAATTCATGCACTGTTCCTCCTGTAACATCAGGGATCTGTGTTTCACCTTTCTAGATGTTTTGTTTCTCAAAAGAATACTCACAAAATCATCCATACTCAGAGATATTAATCAATTTCCAAAGAATTTAAATGTAGAAAATAAATGTTGTCCTTTTTTGTTTAAAAAAAAAGATAGAGATAGATAGAGAGATACTGATAAATACTTCATACGAATATACCACAGGGAGCATTTGTATCAGATACGGTTTCCATCATTGATTGGGTTAGAAACAAATGGAGAGCTACAGCATCTCATTATTTTTCCCTCTCTCTCTTTCTTCTCAGACTTTGCAGAACCTCTCACTCTGCCCTCCATGATGGATCCTGGTCCCTCCACCAGTGACAGTCTCATGGGTGCCACCCCGCTGGGAAACTCACCCCCTGAGGAGAGCGTTGCCATCCTCACTTCCATGGGCTTCCCCCGCGCTCACAGCATCCAGGCACTCAAAGCCACGGTCAGTCTTCTGCCCACTCTGTTCATGTTGGCACTTTGTGTACTAATAAATAACTTATTTTTTTCCATTAGCGGGCTCAAAGACTTCTTTTCCAGGCATATTGTTTCTTGTAATAATTTGTTTCTGCCAGCTGATAATTCAGATGAGTCTTAATCCTCAACATGTTTTATAAAGAGATGTGTGTTTATTGTTTATCAACCTCAGTATCTGACTTTCTCCATTTTCTGCTGGACATGCCTTGGGTCTGACAAATCCCCTGGTCCTGAGACTAAAATCCTCTGCTGCACACAAAGTGATATGTTTGCGATAATAGTGGTTTGTTGTAAGGGTGGGCACCTAGTCTTTACAGTGATGGTGACCATGACTGAACTGACAAAGGAAAGAGCACCACTTCCACAAAGTCAGACTTCTGTAGGTGGCACCCATTCCTTTCATGTGTGACAATAAAGACAATAAAGAGTTATACGGAAAAACAAAGAAAGCCAAGGGAAAGTCTGAAGACAAAGAACCTCCTACACAGTTTTGATGAGTGTCTCTGGAATGTGCAGTGCATGAAACACCGCAGTGATGGCCGCCTGACACCACAGAAAAAGGAAGGCCGTCTTGGTCAATAGAAACAAAATTGTCGCCAGCTCACGACAAAGCAGGAGGTCGGCATGAAGTAAAGAGGGCAAAGAAGAGGTTAGATGATTAAAACCAAGCTCTGTCAGTCATAAATGGACTTGGCTGGCCTACTTGTTCGCTGCAAATTTAATAGGACCTACATGTCAGAGTGATAAACGATGTCTGCTCTACAAGGTGTTTACAAATGGTCCCAGCAGCATACGGCCGCCGCCGCTAATGCAGCCTTTCAGGTTTAAGAACAGGATCAGCCTCAGTGACATGTTGAGCCATTTTATCATCGTTTTATTTATATATTTTTATTTATATATATATATATATATACAGTGACGGCTGGTGTTGACATTGGTTGGGGGGGCTGACAAATGCATTATACCCATCAATAGTTTGCGCTGCAGCAGCAACAGCATCATATCAGATACCAAGTTACAGCAACACTTTATATCTTGTTATAACAAGTTCTCTAGAATAACACTATAGAAGGACTCGCAAGAAAGGCCTGTTGCCAAAAATCTCTCTGTATCGCTCTCACTTTCTCTCATGACTATTTTTCTCTGTACACATTAACATGCCATTTTAAACAAAAAATGTATTTGCAAGAATGATGTTAGACTCCATAATAATCAGAAGGCTCCCTTGTGGAGCCGACAATGTCAGAAAGGGTCCAGCTAGAGATGAACTACAACACATGTTCCAGCTGTAACGACTGTCCAGAGACACTGCAGCTGTTTTTACTTTGTTTTCTAATTCATATGGCTGCAG